>JPFL01000172.1:0-117381 GCA_000733385.1 Paramecium biaurelia | reverse complement strand
GATAATAAAAATCTAAATTAGATGGTCATTCAAGTTATGTTATGTCAGTCTGTTTCTCTGCTGATGGAAATACATTAGCATCTGGTAGTTATGATGACTCTATCCGATTATGGGATGTTAAAACAGGAAAAGAAATTCAATCTTCAGATAAAAGTTATAAAGATATTTTGGTATAATTTCAATCACCACTATTTTAAAACAATCCTCTTCTAGAAAGTAGTATATTTATTTCTTTTTATAATTTAGTTTCTTCTAATATTACTATTCTACTTATATCCCAATAGGCAATATTTTAAGCATAAGGAGCTTTAATTCTAAAAGGAGAATTTATGAATCAATCAGGCATAGATTTAAAAACATTATTTCAACAAAAAGGAAGTTGTATTTTGGAAAACTAAAAATACAAGTGAAATTAGATTATTTAAAAATAACATTAATATAGTTGAGAATAAAATTAGCTGATATTTATATAATCTTTATTTTATTATATCAAAAATTAACGATCCATGAATATATACATATTAAGATATATATCCTAAATATTTAAATTTCTATCAAAATAGTTTATGCTTTTTTCCTTTTAGTAAATTGCTTTTCCTCTCTTTTTTTTGAGTTCCTTATGTTATATTCCTGGCTAATTGAATTCAAGCAAATTAAAGAGATGTATTAAAAGCAATATTCACAAGATACTATTCTTTAATTTGTATACTTATTTACCAAATTTTTTTAGGATTATAAATATTACAAGAAATTAAAAATTTATGAATGTTAAATTTTCAGCTCACCTAATATTTGAATGTATTAATTAATGCAAAAGCAAGGTTTTTGATAAATACAATTTAATCAATTTTATTCTTATGTCGCCATTTGTACATAACTAAAAAGTTTTTAAAGATCCCCTTAATTTTGCACCTTTTGAACATCAACTATTACCAGAATAAAATTTTTGCTTTGAGTAAGATGAATAATTTTTAATCCAAGAAAAACCATAAATAACTATTATAATTCGATACTAATGTAATGTTGAGAAAGAATTTAGGAAAATAGAAAGATGAACTCTTAAAAAGATGAGCATATTTTCTTTAAGAAAAGTAATTTTTTGTTGAAGACAAAAACTAAGACCAATTACAAGCTGAAATTTATAAACAAAGAAACTCTAGCATTTCACACTTTTATACGGTATTATTAATTCCAGGATATTGATAAATAACATTTCAGTAATTATTCTTGGATTTGTTATATATTTACCAAAAAAGTAAATTAAGCAAGACTCAAAAGTAGGAAGTAATTAGACATTTCTGAGTATAGAGAATTAAAACATATATCACCAGACCAACAACTAGGTATAGGCGAATATAAAAAAAAGCATTTCATATAATCCAATGCAATAGTAATTATAGTTTCCATAGCATTTTAGCTACCATGACCTGATACATTCTAAGCTAATCATCCTTATGATTAAGGAGCTGCCATACCTTATATTCAATAATGATATTTAGATTTAAGGGAAATTTTTTATAAGAAAAAATTCCTGAAAAAAAAAATAAATATAAAAAAAAGTGTTGAGAAAGTTTAATTTTTGGTTACGATATATTTCAAACATTAATTAATATAATGTAAATTGGAGCAAGCTAATTCAAATTAAATTTATTGTTGAATATCTAAATAAAGTATCTCTCTTTGTATATCAATAAGAATCTAATTCTAATCCTCAATTCATATTTAATAAACCCATTTTCTTTCTGATATGTAATTAAAAATAATGATAAATAATAATATTTAAAAATTTAATATCAATTATCTTTTGATAATTATCATTTATAGTTTAGTGAAATATGCAAGATTAATATCTCATATATTTTTATATTTACACCTCTTAATGATATTTGGATCCATTTATTCCAAAGTATCGAGTCTTTTGTTAAAATAGTTCAAATAATTTTGACGAATTTGATTTTCATTTGACCACTTTTCATTATATTCGTAAATATAATATTGGAATTAAGTATAAGATTGGTCCTATTCATTAAGCAAATAATAATTATATTGACTCAACAATACCGGAAATAAATTTCCATTATAATTGACGGCTTGTCCCTATATCGGGACTTATTTTTCGTTGCATGTAAATAATACCAGCAAATTATAATCCCATTAATGATCTTATGTTTATTGATATGGCCATGGTAAGCAACCTGTTGAAGTAATATAATCATAAATCATTGTTTCATTTATTCCTATCATTTTTAAATATTGATCATTCATAGCCCTTGCCACTGTAGATATAGCTCCATTTTTGTATTTTGAAATATAAAGAGAATATGCAGAAGATATTGTTTTTTCAAATTCATCTATTGCTTATTCAGATACAACCTTAAATTTTTCTGTATTTAATTTGTTTTAATGCAAACTATCAAAAACCTACCCAAGTCTAGTGTTTTGTTTATCAAATAAATCTTTTATAACAGATGCTAGTGTGTATTACCTCTCAATGGGTTCAAAATGAAAAATGTGAAAATTCTTGCATTTATCATACCTAATAACTTTATAATTAAATGAATGAGGATCAATTGATAAACATCCAAGTTGATAATCTTTACAATATGATTAAGGGATTTAAATATTAGAGTTCAGTCGAAAAACTGTGTTTGATGGGATTGAGGGTGGTAAAATTTGAGAAATTTTCGATATTGATTTTAGAATAGATAAGTCGATTTTGCTTCCAAATGGGAATTCAACAGTGTACTGATTTTTTCGTTTTTGCTTTCTAATTGATTTTACAATCAATTCTTTTTTTTCTTCATTTTTTTTTTTCTAGTTTTACAAGATCAATGACATTTTAAAAAACAAATATTTTATTAAAAGTTCTCCAAATTGAGATCAACTTATGTTCCAATAATTTAATATGTTTTAATCTAACAATAATAACCAAAATATATTAAATTCAAAAATTATAATGCTAACTGAAAAAAGCTTAGATGATAGCTTAAATGATTCCTTACAACCCTCATAGTTGAAGAATCTTGAGGAAGAATTTGAGACCAATTAAATGATCAACCAAGAGAGCTCTGTCAAATTTATAAACAACTCATCATACAATTATGTTAAACCTTAATGCTCATATAGATATACTTATTCATCTGAAGAGCACTTATCAGATGAAGAGTAAAGTTAATCATCACAGATTTAAAAACAACCTTAATTTTTGACTTTTGGATAAATAGATTCTAATTTAGGTGAGATTAAAGAATTGATTAAATAACACAATTATTAATAAGCATACCAAGAATTAGTGAGATTTTAGGAAGCAAAATAAGATTAATTGTCATAAGAAAATAAATAATATTTGTAGTACCTCTTAACTTAAATTTACTTTGGATTATAAATGTATCATGAAATGTTTTCAATTGCAAACTAAATAATCAATTATGATCGAGATTATGTTGATCATACATTAGATATGCTAATCAATGCATCTTTGTTAATTAATAATTTAGAAATAGCACTTTAATATTAACTCTAATTGATTAATAGGTCAAATTATGATTAAAATGAGCAATTAAGACTTGGTAAGATTTACTTGCTATTGGGGAAACCAGTTGAAGCATATTTTAGTTTTCTAGGATCATATAAGGCTGGAAATTAAGATGCTTTAGAATAATTAATTGAAATCGGGTATGATGTGGATTAAAGAGCTTTTCCAGATCTCGCTTATAAGTATATTGGAACAAAAAACTAAAAAAATTAAAAAGCATTAGCAAAAACCTTATTTTCTCTTGCAAAAATTGAGTACTCAAATAAAAGTTCGCTATAGCATCAAGAATAAGGATATTCAATTCTAGTTTAGATAAATGGAGTTAATGATCAAAATACAATCAAAGCCTTATGTAATCTTGCATGCATGAGATAATAATTCTAATAATGGTAAGAAGCTGAGAAAGATTTTGAACTTTGCTTACAAATAATCTCATAATTAGAAGGATAAGCTAATAGATAATTTATATTTTGTTTGTAAAAGCTTTCTTAATGTCAATATTAATCCAAGAAATATGAATAATCATTAGAAACTCTTGAAAGATGCTTGAATTTGGTTTCTTAATCCACAAATGTTATTAATAAGGAATTTTTAGATAGATTACTTTTTAATATTGCATATGTCAAAATTATACTGAAATAAAATTGTTCCTATATCTTGCCAAAATTAATTACAACTCAAAATTCAATATTATTAAATGAAATTGGAATTATTTTATAGAAGCATGAATATATTGATGAAGCCATAGAGCTATATAATGAAGCTTTAAATTGGTGTTCAAATGATCAACATGTTTTAATTAGTTTTAACTTAGCCGGTTGTTATGGATTAAAAAAAGATTATACAAGGAGTGTTGATCTCTATAAACAATGTTCAATTGAAATGGATGATAGATTAAAATGCGATATTGAAAGAAAAATTAGCTAAGTGTACTATTCCTGTTCAAAATTTAGAGAATCTTTATTTCATTTAAAACGAGCATATCAATTAGCAAAGGAGTTTAATTTAGATTGCTTTTCAGAAATTAAATAAGAATTAAAAAAATTTTGATATTTAATCTAAATATAATAATTACAAACATATAGTTATAAATCAATTAAAGAACATATTGTAGTTATAATACTATAATTTTATTAATAATGTTGAAGGGTTCTGATGTTAATCAGTTATTTGGATTTTTCGAATTTGTTTAAGTAATTTCTATAATCTCTATTTTCGGTAATTTAACTTAGGTGTATATAAAGGAAAAGATGGATATTACAAAACTAATATTAGTTGAATTATCGATTAGAGAATCACCTAGGATTAAAATGTGCACGATATTTCTAAACCCATTTAACGAAATAAATAAGTTAATGCTAGAATAAATTGTTTCAATCTGTATTTCATATCCAAAAATTGCTTAAAATTGTTCCTTTATTGATGTAGTATTTCTTCTTTTACCTATTATTTTAAAAAACAATTTTTATCTTAACAAGTCACCTTCCTAGACCAAAATTCAAATAGCTGAGACTCAAATTATTTTTGCTATGTTAGAAAGTTTATTAAAATTTTGAAAATAGAATAATAACATATGAATTTATTTTCAAAAATACTTGTATGATTAGAAATATTTGATCAATTGATGATAGTAAAAATGGAGTAGGAAATTGAAAGTTCACTTGTTAAAAGCTCACAAAATAATTTTTTTACAAACCTATGATTATTTTAATTAAAGCAGGGATTGCAATATACTTTCGAATGATGAATTTTATATATATGAATAAATGCTTTTTTTATATATATATATGTAAATAGAAAATAATTTATTCAAAATTCTATCTCTAGATTATCTGGATTTTAAATTTCTGCAACCTTTGTATTGACCTATAACTTAAATAATAGGTTATAAATCTTGGGACTTTGAGTGTTATTATTTGTTTATGCTCTTGAGGATGCTGTGGGTGAATTTAATGTACTTTTAATAGCTCCTAGAGTATCTCTTGAGGAGAGAGCAATTTCTGTTTTTATTTTATGATGAGATTTTTTTAAATCTAATTAAAATTCAGTTTATTCCTTTTATTTTCCTTTTGATTTTAATCTTCCCTTATTTAACCTATCTAAAAATTATCTTAATCTTGGATTTCTTTGATTTAATTTTTAAATTACTGATTGACTGCTTTCATTTTCTGTCAAATAGATTCGATAATTCAATAATTTTGTAAGTTCTTTTTTTCTCTATAAATATAATTCCCTAATATCCTCACTATCAATTAAATTCTTTGATCTGATTCGAACATGAGGGGAATTGAAAGCAAATCTTGGTTTTGAAGGAGATAAACTAAATTCGAATTGGAGATTGTATTTATTTTGTATGATCATTGAATTGTATTTTTACACTCTATTATTTATGTGGTCATTTATCATTGAATTGAATGATAAATTTTTTTAAAGGAGAAAAATAAATTACACTTTTGTTATTTCCAATAATTCTGAATTAGTTGATAGACAAGATATTCTATAAGATCTCTTCTATTTTTTAATAATTTCCAATTCTCCAAAATAATTTCCTCTTGATAACATTACTAAGGGCTTATATTGTCCATCATATTTGTAGTACATTTAAAAATCTCCTTCTAAAATTATAAACCAAGATTATGACTCATCACCTATATCAAAAACTATTTAATGATTCAAATAATTCAAAGTATTACTCCGTTCAATCATTTACTCAATAAAACTAAAAATTAATGAATCAAATGTACTTAGGTGACATATCTTGAAATTGTGAAAATGACAAGATATTATTAATTAATGATTTTTTCAGTTTTCTCTTTTTAACAAATTTAAAAAAATCGTCTTAGTGAATATAACAGATTAAACTTTCTTTATGTGCTATGTAATTGTATTTGGATTATTATCTTGATAAAAAAAATTCTTCTCCTAATATTTATTTCTCAGCTATTTCAATGTAGTTTTTATCTTTTTTCGAACTATTTCTTATAATCATTCCTGAAAAGAAGATGTATAATAAATTTACAGATTTTCCAGCTTCAATAACATATTCTTAAGGCATAAATACTTTATAAGCAATATTCTAAATGAGATGATTGAAAAATTATGTTCCTTGTGTTTCTTTAAAGTCTTTTATAATTTAAAAATCCAAAAAATATTCAGTTAATGCTTGATAATCCCTGTTATTATCAATTAGAAGTGAAATAAGATGATTCATCTTGATAAGAATGGAATTTTACTTAAGGAGCCAACATGGTAACTAATTAAAATATTTATATTATTATTAATAAAATCAAATTACATATTTAAACTTCGGCCTTTCTTATCTTAAAGGATAATGAGGAGGATCTTAATAATCTATTTATGAATATGAATACTCTTCTAATTATTTAATTATTATTACATGAATCTTTATCAATTTTATTTGGGTCATCATTAAGAGAATCCTCTTCATCTATAGCCTCTAATTTTACATCTTCTTAAATTTCATCCATTTTGCTTTTTTACATTTCAAATTTTATTTCATTTTCCAGGTTTTAAGAATTATTTTGTATACTAGAGCTGTTATCTATTACATATTGTGTTCCTATTTTCTCTGCTTATTTCTCTTTTTCTCTTTCCACAAAACATTATAAATGATATTCAATCTTAATGTTAGATGGCCTTACAAATTCACTTTTGTTTTCATAAAATTTCTTAATGGCTAACGCTTAATTAAACCCATGTTGTTTAACAACAGCAGGTCTTACAGTCAAAATAGTAAATAACGAACTTATTATTGTAACAATAGCTTTAATCAAAGTCAGGATTATCCATCCACTTAAAAACCAATATGGGTCAGTATTATCAAACTTTTATTACTTGATATTATTAAACTCTCTAGAGAAGAAACTAATGAAAATTATTAGAAATAATTCAATAGTTAAAATTCTATAGGTTTCCACTATTATTTCAAAATTAATTTTGATAGCCTTAGTTAATTAATACCCTTAGACTGGGCATAACGAAACTAATATATCACTTAATACATAGTAACTCTAATAATGAAAATTCCTTTATAATAAAGATAAATAGAATGCTTAATCTTTTCTTGGTGTAGCCATCATAAATTTAATTAAGTTAATTATCGAAATTATAAGAGTCTCTCCGTATCTCAATAAAATAATAATCCCAAGAATAAATTGATAAATTTACAATTTAAAATAAATGGGGTCATAATTTAAGCCATCATCTGTTAACACTAACAAATAAGATAAAAATATTCTTTCAGGAAAAGTTCCTATTTTACTGAGAATTGAAAATAACATCAAAAATAATTCTTTCTGATGTGGAAATTAAGAGTGAAGATATTTTAATAATGATGGATGTACAATTTAAAATGCTGGCTATATTTTTCTTCTCAGTGTAACAGTAACAATAATTTATGATATCTCAATCGCAATGGTTGATGCGAAAACTATAATGAAATAATATACATCGCTAATAAAGTTTTAGTAACCAAACTTTTTACATTCTTCTGTTTAATGTTTCAAACCGTCAGGACATGCTAAATTATAATCTATCAGCATAGTATCTAATGGTTTTTATTGACTACTAAGTATCTTTAAAAATTATAATAAATTTATTGCAAGAAAAGTAATCCAAAAAAACATTACAATTATTTTAATATTAATATTATTTCTTCTAAATTTTCCAATAAACAGTGTACTTACAATAAACTAAGGAGGTTCTATTTAATCCAAATAAGCCATAAGTTTATTAATTTTATGAATTAACCAAGACCCGCACATTCCTCCGATAATCTACTGGACGCCCATTTGTGAATCAAGTTAATTATTCGGAACACCAAATACTTCAGCCTTACTGTTTTGCTTCTTTATCACATTAATTTCAGTTGGAGGATATAAAAAATTTCTAAATCTAAGTGTTAGATATCTTAGCAAACCATCATCAAATAATTTTCTTGTTTCTTAAGAATCTGTTATGTACATAGCTTTTAACTAATGTCTTTCGTAACTTGTATCAAATAAATGAAAAAATAAATAAACTTTACCATACATTGTTATGAAAGGATTATCTGAAATATCAATAAATTCAATAAATCCTAGCATTGGATAATATTTACCTAGAACCTCACAAAACTTATCAGTTAAATTTGATCGTTATATTTAAATTTCCTTTAAAAATTAAGGAATAGCAGATTATTCCAATTTATAGGTTTACCCTATCCTTGTATATTATTGTAAAATTATATCAGCATCACTATCATCCAATTCTGACCAAATATTATCAATAAATAGATTTTTTATTTTAAATATTATCTAAGCCAGTTTCTTCAAACCTATCCTTGTGAAATTATTATCTCTCAGCATAATAAACTCTAAGTTACTTAATTCTTTATTTTATATTTATTCATATAATTTTAACACCCAAATATCATCTAATTTATTACTACTAACGTTTATGGTTCTAATTGTTTGATTAGCAAACATTCCTTCAAAAATTAGAATCATTCCATTGCTTGTAAATAGGTTATTCTATAAATATAATTCTTTCATTTTTGTTGAGCTTTGAATGATTTGTTTTAATTATTATCCCACATTATCCCCTAATTAATTATTGCTTAAGCTTAAACTAAGTATATGTTAAAAAGAATAATTATCCTTATATAATTGTTGACCTTGCAAAATATCTTTGAATAAATCTATTTACAAATGACAGTTAGCTAAGTTTAAATATCTTAACTTAATATTTTTACCATTCATATTATTTAATATTCTTGGAATAAATAAATCTAAAATTGATTGTTTATCTAACGGATTTTCTGCTAAATTTAATTCCTCTAATCTACAAGTTTAGGCATTCTCTAAAGCTGATGTTAAGAAATTATCTAAATTATTCTTAATTTAATTTTTTGCTATTTCCAACACTTCTAAAGTTTTATTTTATGAAACTGCAATTCCTAAAGGTGTAAGATTTAAGAATCCTAAATTACAATCATTTAACATAAAATTCCTTAATGAAGAATTATTGCTTATTCCTAAACATAAACTATTCAACCATTATTATTATAGTTTATTTTAACTCAAATCTAAAGTGCTTAACTTAAATTATGATAATATTATTTACATTGCAACATCCAATTTTGGAAAACCAATCTTGGAGAGCATTAACAAAGCCATCAGCTAAAGAAACCTAATTTAATTTTAAAATCCTTAAATTTTTTAATTTAGAGATTAAACCAACTGTACCTTCTAAATCCTTATAAATTGTAGGATTATAATTTATTGCAAAGTATGTAAGCTTTCTACTTTTTGAAAGATGTTCAAAAAATTTACAATAGTCTTTATTTTAAAATATGCAAGAATCCAAATTAACACCAAACAGATTTCTCTTTTAATTTTCTATAATTGTCATTAAACTATGATAATTTGCATTATCAAAATAGACTTACGATAAATGTAAAAATTCTTATTTCTGTGTAGAACATTAATAGAAAAATGTTTTTAATTTTGTTGTGTAAGGATTGTTTGCTAAATTTAATTCCTAAAGGCTTTCATTTCCCAAAGTTTAACTTAAAATCAATAAATCATCTGCACTCAACTTCTAATAGGACAAACTTTATATATATGTAAAAATACTTCAATCTCTTTAAAGTTCGATTAGCAAATAAAGATCTATTTATGGCAGCCAATCCTTCAAAATTTATGCAATTTCTAGAGAAATTCACCTCCTATAAATTTTTAAGTGACATTAGCATTTTCTCTATATAAGGAGCATGTTTAGCTTCTAAATAATTATAACTTAAATCTAAAACTTCCAATTTATAATTTGATCCTAAATTGTTTGAATTAAACAATCTTTTAATTTACTTATACATTCTATTTTTACTTAAATTCAAATATTTGATACTACTATTAAATAAAGCTTCACTTAATTTTTTAATACAATCCTTTTTCATTGTCCCTAAATTTAAGTCTCTCAAATTTAGATCATGAATTATTGTAGACTTTCTTAAGAACAAACACAACAATTCTATGTCTTAGTCAGTTATAGGAGCACAAGATGACAAATCTAATTTCTCTATTTTGTTATAATAAGTTGATAACGAAGCTACAACAGGAGTAAAAATTTCCTTATTTCCATGAAAATCTAATTCCCTTAAATTAAATGAAGTTAATTAAAATGCTGCATTATTTGATTTTTATTAATGTTCATCTTATTTGATAAATTTTGCATTTTAGTCTACATTTTAATCTACCTTTCGTATCTCTTCTTCTTTTTCTAGATAAGAACATCTTAAACATCTTAAGCAGCCACTCTTTATAAATTTTAAGAGCACAAAAATAATAGCATGCCTTATTTAATTAAATGATATGTCCAAATGTTCAAAATATACTTATTCATGATTTATCATATAGCAAATGATAGCTTCACCATCCAATTAATTTTTTGCAACTATTAGTTTTTTTAGCATTCTATTATCTCTCAAGCCAAAGATTAATGAATTAAATCCTTCGCTTTTTAATTAATTGTTTGATAAATTTAATTCAACCCATAAGGGATTTTATCTAAGAATGCTTGACAATTAAAAGGCTCCTTAACTGGATATATTATTATTTGATAGATTTACTACAAGTGTATTCATAAAAAACTAAGGCGGAAAACACATTATGACATTATTGCTTAGATTAATTTCATACATTTTTCTTTAAAGTAAGTCTTAGCAAGTAAATTCTTCTATTTTATTATTTGAAAGATCTAATTTCTATAATTAGGATATTTTTCTTAAAAAAGCCTCTAAAGATATTATTCCTACTTAATTAATAAAGTTTCTCCTTAATACTAATTCTTTTAAATTGATTTTCCTCATATTCCAACTTACTCTTTATGCTAATGTATCTAATCCTTCATTTTTAATGTTAGTGTCAGAAACATTTAAATATTCAAGAACTTTATCACCTTTATAATGTTATAATGCAATTCCTAAACTTGTTAAAACTTCTGTATTAAACTGCATCATAGAGATATCTAATGCATTAATAGTTTCAGAATATCTATTATAAATATGAATAAATACTTTAAATTTCTTAACAAATAACTCATTGCTGTATTTGATATATTACAATGAGTCAATTTGAGTTTTTTAAGATGATTTTTTCCCTTAAAAACAAACTAACTAATGTCATTCATTAAGTCTATAGTAAATCCTTAATTGTTGTATAAATTTATAGATTAAAGAGTTTTATGATTAGTTATGGAAGAAAATATGTATTGTAAGCAGAAACTATTCATTTTGCATCCAGAAATGTTGATTTCCCTTAATGATGCATTATGTTACAAACCCTACCCAATTTCGATTGCTAAGAGAGGGTGAATATCCATTCCAGAGATATCTAAGGATCTAAATCTATAGGAGTTAATAATACCTAAGACTTCTAGCATTTTACAAAGCTTAGCTAAAAAAAGAAAAGCATTACTACACTGGGGCTGGAGTTTCTCCTGAAAAACCTTCTAATATCTTACGTTTTTTAAGACTGGCTAAGTTTTCCTTCAAATAGCTAATCTGTAACAATAAATCTAATACATATTTTATTTATTATTAAGGAGCTGTCTTAATTGCTTTTTGACTTGATATTTTTTTTAGCTTAATATCAAAGTATGGTCATCATTTTTATCATCTTGCTCTTCTTTAGCTTCAATCTCAATTATCTATCTTTCTTCATTAAATATTGTTTTTTTTGAAGCCACATTCAATGGTTAGGTAAAAAATAGTTATTGCATTAATAATTAATATGAATAATAAATTAGGAATATAAATTTTCATATTTAATAACCATTTTCTTCATTGTCTTCTTCAATCTTACTCATTCCTTCTTGTTCCCCTATTTTTGGAAAATTATTAATTAAAGTATTATGTTTGTGTTGATGTTACTTGTATTATTATTATTCATTCTAATCATTTTTAATAATGAAAGATGGTTTAAAATTATTTATTTAATGTTTAAGACCATTTTGATGTTATTCAAATTCTTGTGTTTAGCATTTCTTGAAGTTTCTTCGACCATTTTACATAAGTTGAGATTTATTTCTTTCTAAATTAGAATTAGCTATGAGACCAAAGGACTTTAAATCATTCATAACAGGAACCTATAATTAATTGCAATTTTCATCTTCAACTTCATCATCATCAATATTTGTTAATTTTGATGTTGGTTGAAAGTTCTGTGTTTAAAACACTGGATTTTATTTATTTAAATTAGAAGATTAAAACTTGTATTTTTTTGTTTCAAATTTTTATGAGAAATAAGGATGATTAATAGCCTCTTGAGCACTTATTCTTTCTTTAGGATTTAAAGATAATAATTTTTAGATTAGGTCACAAGCCTCAGGAGGAGTCTTATAAATGGCAAGTGAATCTAAATTTAAATGACACTTTTTATTTAATTTTAATATTTCTTTATATTCTGTACCTGGGAACAATTCTTTATTAGTGCATCTAAGTTTAGATGATAAAAATTACAATTTATAAAAAATGCATCCAACACTGAATTCATCGCATATCATATCATACTTCTATTTAAGATCTCTTAAATTGGCTACTTCAGGTGCTACATATCCAGGAGTACCACATTTTGGAAAAGGATATTCTTCAGCATTTGAAAAAGTTGCTAGACCAAAATCTACAATTTTTAAAGAATCAAACTAATTAAGTTATTTAAACATAATATTTTCTGGTTTTAAATCTCTGTGCATGATCCCATTTTAATGCATATTAGATACAGCTTAGAGCAATAACTTTAATAAATATCATTTCTACTTTCATGATAATCTAAATCTAATTTTATTCCAAAGTTGTTTGTCTTCTATTAAACATTTCGTGTAGACTTTCACCAGCTAAGTATTCTAAAATTAAATAAAATGTTGATTCTCCTTCATACAAATCCACCAATTGAATGATGTTCTCATGTTTTAATTTCTACATTATTTTTATTTCATTAAATAAAGCATCCTAATATACTAAAAAATAATTTTACATATCCACCATCTTCTTATAAATATCTCTTATCTACACACTTTGAGGCATATTTTTCATTACTACCTTTTTTAGTTACCATATAAACCTAGGTTTAAATAAAATATATACTTTAGCAGAACCTCCCTTTCCTAATAGACTTAAAGGCTTGTAAAAATCACTTATTTCTTTATACATTATTTATCCTTATATACAATCCTTTAATTTATATAATTCCATAGATTGACCATAAAAATATTTTATTTTTCCCTAATAGGAAAATCCAAACTATTCCAAAATTGAGGTTTTATTTTTTGTTACCCAATGAATTTGTTTTTCTACATTAAATTCAACAATATATTTCGGGTTAGTTTATCTAGGGGACTAATAATAATATTAAAAATGTCATTATACACTAGATAGAATTAATTACTGAGGTAGTACCTAAGCATAATATTTTGTATCAATGATCATATGTTTTCTGTGGCATGAGACTATCAGAATAGTTGAGTCATAATTTATTGCTTTCATTCCTGAAATATATAAAATAATAAATCTTAAGCATTATTATTAAACTTCTTTGTTGTACAAAAAATATTATTTTATTTAGAACTTTAGAAGCTTCGTTAAGAGATCAATTACATGATAAAATATAATGTAAAAAGGCTGTGATTTGAATTTTAGAAAAATTTACTGGACTTTAAATTTTTAAAGGATTAGAAAAATTTGATGTAAAAAATAATTTTTATGAATCAAATTAGAAGGTATAAAGACAGAAAAAAAAATCAAATTTTCATCTATTAAAAATATATATTATGGCTAATCTTTGTAAATATTCTTGAGCACGTTTGAATTTGATGTAAATAGAAAAATGCAAATTGAATGACAAATGATAAAGAGAATAAATAAGTTACTGTTTTCAATTAGATCCGATTATTATTTTTCAAACAATTAAAGTTCTTATACATATAAATCAAAAAAAAAATTAGCTTTATAAATGAATATATGATTTGAAGATTACCAATTTAATAATACAAAAATGTGTACATTAAATCTATAAAATATTCAAAATACACTAGGTATTTTCATTTTATAATTTATCAAAATAATTTTGTGTTTTTCACAAATATGAATACTTGTTCTTTCTTTTCAAACTAAAATTCTAAATTTGAATGGATGTTCTCAAAGTTTCCCATCATAAATTAGCAATATTAGTTAACAGATGAATTCAATGTTATTAGAAATGGAGTTGTAAAACAAAGATAATTTCACTTGATAAATAATTATCTGATTATCAAATCTAAAAAAGTACTACTATGATTTATAAATAGGGGAAAACTAAATGGGTAAATTATGAAAATGCTAAATTAGCAATTGTTAATGATGACTAACATGGATATGGTTTATCATTATAAAAAGGTAATGATAAGTTTGACTTTTTTGGAGAGGTGGAAATCTGGTTTAATTCAATGAGAAGATTTGCTATATAATCAGATTTTGACTTTTTTTATGTATTAGAAAAATAAATTGGAAGTGGTAGCTTTTCATAAGTAAATTTTGATACAATTTAGGTTTTCTTGGCCAGGAATAAATATGATGGTCATGAATATGCGGTGAAATATATTTTAAAAAAAGAGGAGATTGTTGAAGTCGATAAGCAACAATTAGTGAAAGAGATTTCAATTCTTCGCTAATTACAACATTAATCTATTATAAAGTTGCATGAAACCTTTGAAACAAATGATGCTGTGTATCTAGTGATGGAATATTTTAAGGGAGGTGATTTCTTGTAATTTATAGAAGAAAAGTAAAATGGAATGTTTACAGAAGAATAAATAGCAATAATTATTTATAAATTATTAAAGGTTATCCATTACTTACATCAAAAAGGAATCATGCATAGAGATCTAAAGCCAGAAAATATATTATTTAAGGAAAAAGGTGTGATAGAATCTTTATGTTTAGGGGATTTTGGATTAGCAGATTTTTATAATAAAGAAGGTAACTACTTATTTACCAGATGTGGAACACCTGGATATGTGGCTCCAGAATTACTTTAAGATTAATAATATGATTATAAAGTAGATATTTTTAGTATAGGCATTATAATGTTCATATTATTAACAGGTAAAGAACCTTTCTCAGGAGACTATCATTAAAAGGTTTAACAAAATTATTTTGGTAATATAGATTTACAGAACATCAAAAACTTAACTGATATAGGAAAAGACTTTCTAAGAAGAATATTATAAGTTAACCCTTAAAAAAGATTGAATGCAAATCAAGCTTTATATCATTATTGGTTTTAAATGTTTAAATTAGCAAAACCAATGCTTTTGACAAATAATAAAGTGAAGAGTATGAAGAGATTATCTTAAGTTGAAATTAAAAACCCTTCATTAAATACACTTGCCCTTATTAGTCCAAGATTATCAAGATAGTAATCTAAAGACAAAGATAAAGGTTCTCTTCCATTAAGTCCCAATCCACATCTATAAAACTGCTTTACAAGTCGCCAATAATATTCACCTAGAATGAGTACACATTTTACACTAAATTCTTTGGTTCTTGCAAACAAAGAAAAACAATGTGTTAGATCTAGAATATAAAATTTGATGAAATATTGAATTATAAATAAAGTATGAATAATCTAATATTTATTATAAGAACTCCATTTTTTTTATTTTCAAATTTTTGTTTTATTGATTCTATTTATTTCAAAAAAGTTTCTATCCGAAATTAACTCTTAATCTATAAAATCTTCTTCCAGATTTTGATTTCTATTGAAAATACTTAATAACAAAGAGTCTTTATATGTCAACTTTCTATCATTCATTATTTTAGCTGAATCTAATAATCCTTCTTCATTATCTTCATCCTTCAAATTATATATTTAATCATTTTATGATTCCTTTTCTAATTATAGTTTTATGCCAATTGAATGAGATTAATAAATTTCATCTTTTTTAATTATAGATTGTAATAGAAATTAAAGTCTCGAGACTTCATAGATCAAATTCAAATAATTAAATTTACAATTCATCAATTTGCAAATCTTGTTTTTGAATTTGATGTAACTTTAAGGATTTATTTCTTAAGTGTATAACGAACATTTTGTAATCAGACCTAAGTAGTTTTTTTTGATTTAAATATACTTAAATTCAGGATAATAAAAACATAAAATTTACTCTTACATAGAACTGATTAGGCACTCTTCATTTATTTTATATATAAAAAATTCAATTAAAAATAGAACTTCTACAATAGATCCAATATTGGCTAATATATCTCCAATTTCAGGGTATTACATTCTTTAAACATAAGCAACTTAAGATGTTGTAATCCATAATAAAGCATAACTTTCTTCTACAAATCTTTTTGAGCAATAATCCTTAGTTCCATATGTTGTCTATTCTACTGTTTCGCTTACAAAAATTTTATTAAGTGGAGTTGGAAATATAAAATCTTTATATATCTAATAATGTGTATACTCCATGCTTATTTTAGTGATTTAGCATTCTATTTCTTCTAAAATTATTGCATATGTTTTAGTTATTTATCTCTCCATAAATGTTCTTGGATCAACAATTTTTAGAATTACATTAACTTATAATTCATTTCCACTTTAATTAAAAAAATTATTCATAATATCTTAGCCAGCACATAATTAACCATCAACTAACATTTCTTTTGTACATCTTGCAAATGAAATTTAATAATCACTTTTTGAATTTAGTCTTAATTTTGGAGAAAATACATTTTCTGTCACAAATTAGGAAAAATTATATCCAACTGCCTACTCTTTTCCATTCGAATAATTCTTCAAAATTGGAGTCAAAACGAGTTGAGTTTAATTAAATGGATTAATTAATTCATTCCCATTTGCTTGATTATAAATTTCAAATTCAATTGATGCATTAGATTCATCTAAAAGGTTTTCAATGTCATCATTAAAACTATGAATTTCTGTTGTAACAATAGGTACCATATCCATATTCATCCATCTATACATTTCATATACAAAATAAGATGCACTAAGTGAATAAATTATCAAAGAAAAAATTCCTCCTAGTATAGTTTTATAACTAAAATTCATTTTGTTGTTAGTAGCAGGCTTAAACTCAACTCCAAATGAATCGATTTTTCTTAGAAATTAAAAAGTTCGTTTCATAAAACAATTTGTAATTTTATTTTATATAATAGTAATGATAATCAATTATTTCATGTATTTTCATATCTATTTAAGCATATAATTAATTATGTCTTAAGTCAAAACAAAATTTTGATTTTATTTCAATTACACTATGTTCTCATTTTGGTTTTCCTTTTCAACTTTTTCAAGCAGAATTTCATCCTCGAATTAAACTCCTTCATCTACATTCTCTTCATAGAAATTGAATTCTTAAACAGAGAAGTTATTCAATTTCACTTTTTTAACCTTTGGCAATAGTTCTTAAATTTCTACTAGTTCTAAATCTGAATCTTGAATGTCTTAGAATTCATCAAATATTGAATCATAATCATTTGAACTTTTATCTAGACCTTACTTTCCTTAACTTTCAACCATTAAAATTTCATTAATATCCTTATACTATTAATTTATACAAATTGGATCGAAATAAGAATCCAAAATTTATAATCCCAAACCACCCTATTTATCAAGAGAAAAAATCAAATATTTCTTATCTATATAAATATACTAAAACCCTCTATTTTTTAATCTTTTGGAGTTTATCTAACTATTTCCAATAAGCATTGGGAATCCATTTTATGTCAAATCAGTTGTGCCATATTGAATTGAATCATCAATTAATAAATTTGTACACATTCTTAAGGTTGGAAGATTCTGTTTTATTTGATTGACCATTCCACAATCAAAATTAATCAAAATTGAATTTCCAATATTTGAATAACCAATCACACTTTCTGCATTAGAATAAGTTTTATTTCTATTCAATTGTAAATCTTCATGATTGAAAAGATCATCAAAATTAATTGTTTGATCACTGATACTTACAAACTAAGAAATTCCAGTTTCCATACAACCGTGTTTTTATGTGCTGAATGGATTTTTTAAATTTCTTAAATCGTAATAATAGAGGTCTGTGTTAGTAGATAAAACTATATATTGACTTTATTAAAATTAATGAACAGAATATATTCTATTTGTAAGCAAATTTTGTAGGTCAATCGAAATAAGTACATTAGTATTTTATTTTCTTTAATCAAACAATAGGAGTTCTTTTTAACTTTACAAAAATAATAAAAATGGATTCTTATGTAAGAATACAGATTAAATCAAGTAGGGTTCAGCTTATTAGTTTGAGAATTATTTCAAAATAATATCCTCTGTTTTTAATTATCTATTTGACAAAATGTATAATCTATCAAAAGTTTACTCATATAAAATTTGATTTATTTAATCAGCACTTGAATATTTCTATAAGGTTAAAGAAAAATAATAATACTGATATTGATTTTTCTTTTTTAAGTACTTCTACAGAATAGAGATGCTTCAAATAAAACCTATCATTTTATTTAATTAATTGCTAAACTCCAGTATGATCATTCAAATATAAATCCTTCTCTGTAAATTCTTATACTAGAAATTTATTAGTGCCATTACAGCATTTCCACTCTAATCTTCCTATTTTTTAAAGAATACTATTTACTTAATTTTTCTTCAAATACATACTCTAGAATATTTTATCCTTTAAATTCGGAACTTAAGGTCAAACAATTCCTGTATTGTACTGATGAAGGTGAAAAATTGGTTTCTGCGTTTTTAATTTCTTAAACTAACTCTCTATCAAAATGAGTTGCTTTTAATTTTTCAAGGTACTAAAGATTGGAATGTAAATCAGTTTTATGTTTTATTTTAGGGTTTTTCAATTTCTAAAAAGGTTTTGGTTAGATAATATAGCCAAAATATTTCTGCAAAATTGAATTCACTATTTTAATATTCGGTATTTGATTAATTAATTGTTTACCTTTATTTATTAATTCTTAGGAATTTTATTTGTCACAATTAAAGCATATCCTATCTGCTACTTATGCTTTTTTTCTTTATTTCATAATTAAATTTTAATATTAAAAACTCATTATTACTATTTTAAAGCTAAATCTTATTTTGCCAAATATATAAGTCGGTATAGTTTTTAATTAGCATATTAATTATGTAAATTTGATTAGATATCAAGAATCTCTTTTTTTTTATAAATAGAGTTGATATAATATATATATAATGCCTTAATATTAATATAAAATTAATGAAACGACCGCAATCAGCAATTACCAGAGTTGATGATGCCAATTCAACAGCTAGTAAACCAATTAGGCCTTTAAGTGGTGTCAGTGATACAACCCTTAGATTTTAGAATTCAGTCGATTAATTATTAAGCAAGGCAAACTATTCCTTATAATTAATGAATATTCATGATAGTCTATAGTTATTTGAATAAGCATTCAAAAAAGGGGAACATCAATTATCATCTATTAGATTAGTTAAATTGGTTGAGGATGTTGTTTTACAACTAGTTAAAGTAATTGTGAAATCAGAAGATAATCTAATATCATAATAAATTTTGAACAGATTATTGATTTGGTGTCAAGTAAAAAATATTTAATTTAGATTCAACAATCAAATGAAGACGTGATCCATATAAGATGTCCTCCCTAGATACAAGTTAGAGTTTTGAATGCTTATGGAGATTTTTTACGAAAATAAAATAAATATGATGAGAGTACACACTATTTACAATTATCTTTATAAATGTTGTCTCAATATAAATTTGATTCCTCAATAGATGAATTGGTAGGTTAAACATATATGTTATTATCTTCTAATTCTCTATATACCAATCATTATGCATAAGCAATTTAAGAAGCTTAGGCTGCACTTTAACACTTATAATAAGCTGCTATTTCAACTAATAAAATAACAGAAGAACTACATGAATCAATTTGTGATACTTATATAAATCTAGGAATTGCAAAAGAATAAGAAAAATAATTTTAAGAAGCCCATTATAATTATTACAGTAGCTTAGTATATTCATAATAAAATTTAAATGAAAGTAAACAAATGAAGATATAACAGATTTATGATTAATTTTTATCAAGATAAGCTGCATATTTATAGAAACTTCAGTTTTAACAACAGAAGTCTTTAAAATAAATAAATTCAGTTACAGGATTCAATCAAAAAAAACCATAATAAACAGCATTTCTTCAATAACCATTTGTGGATATGGTTAAAAATGCCACTGATCAATATAATGGAAAATTAAATAGTAATTTTTTTAAAAAGAAACAAAAAATTATAAAATCTGTTGAAAGACAAAAATAAAATGAGGAAAAATCCATCTTAAAATTTAAACCGTATTTAAATAAAATACCTGGACAATCTAATTAAATTTTAAAATTTAAACCCAATTAAGTTTTATTAAACAGCTAAATACCAAGACCTTAATCTCCTTTAAAACAACCTTTTGTAAATAATGGTATTAAAATAATGAAGGTGAGCAATAAGCCAGAATATAAAGTATAGAATAAATCATTACCCTCATACAAATCAGATATGTTTTTAGCTAAAAAATTATAAGGTTAGCAATAATAGTTTTCATCATCCACATCTTAATTGAATTCGGCTAAAATTTATAATAAATAGTAATATGGTTAATCATAATAAACATTTCAATCTGAAGTACTTTATAAAAATAAAACAAATTAATTTGTGACTTAATAAAATAACAATGTGCATTAAATCCCATCAAAATTTATTCAATATCTTGAATAAAATCTAAATGAGTCAAATTTATTAAAAAATGGTAATGTATAATTATTATAATCATACCAAAATATTCATTTACCAAGTATTGAAGTAAAAATTTTAATATTTTATAGAGTTAATCAGGAATCCAAGAAATTTATTAAGGTACTATGAGTATTTACTTATTTTCTTAATAAAATATTTTATATTTCCAATACTTAGCTAGTGAGATCACAGATTAGTTTGCTATAAATTTAGGACCTAAAAAGATTAAACTAATAGGCAATAGTCTTAATGTTAGTGATGTAAACAATCAATTTAATACTATCAACTAAAACCCTTTAGGAATGAAAAATGTATTGTTAAGTTTTAGCGTTGAATATTTCAGATATGCAAAGATAAATTTAGATAAGCAATGCTTTTAACTTCCTTATAATTAAGTAAACCAATTTTACATTTATATTCCTGATTAAAATTAGAATTTATTAATTTAAGTGAAAAATGAATATGAATCTTTAGTGTTTCTAGTTGAATCATTTGAAGAAAATGGTCAAACTTCAAAAGACTAAGAAATATAACCTATATTCAATCATAAATCAAATTCTGTAGTTTCAGATGAAATTCATCCATTGTTAGCTGAATAAATCAAATAAATAGATGAGGATGTATAGCCAGTATTTGAAGAATAAGAAGAGAAACTTGCAACATCCTAGGAGTATTCATAAGATTTTGAACCAACACCTATAATGGAAGAGGCTCCACAAGATAAATTTATTCAAAAATCCTCATCTTTGCCCTAAAATAATAATAATAAAAACTAATATGATGGCATGGAAAAGTTTACAATTAAAATAGAATCTGAAGATCAGAGATAATAAGTGATAGAAGTTTACGCAACTGATAAAAAATAATAGCAAGACGAAGAAATTATTGAGGAAGAAGATCATGAATTGAATGCAGCCGCATTGCTAATTTAAAAGAAATTTAGAGAAAAAAGAATGAATTTGAAACCCTGATTGGTTGTTTTATTATATAAAACATAGTATTTAATATATAAATATTAATTAAATAAATAATATAAAATGGGAGGAGATCATCATGAAGATCATGATTCAGCTTTATCACATGAAATAAAAGCTGAATAAATAAAGAGATTATAACCTTTCTACTAATAAAGATTACCTTTTATTTTGAGACCATTTGCATCATTGATTTATCACAATGTTCCAAATATCAATACAGATGATTACGAACACAAACCAATAGAAAATTATTGTAAATATTCTATATCATTTAAATAGCTGAGTCCCAGATTATTAATAGAACAGTGTTTGCCTTACAAAAATTACAGCTTTTGAATCCTAATTTCTTCACACCATAAGAGTATTAATTTATCTACGTTTATTAGAAATCGTATATTGTCTCCATTACCTTCTGGAATAGTATCATATACACTTCAATTCACATGCTCAGCCATGAATGCAATATATGGGGTGTATCTATATAGGACATGGAGTTTCAATGCTAAATCTATTGGACTTTGGGCAGTATTTTTAGCTACTTAATAAGTATGCCTTTAATATCCAAACTTTTTATGTGAAGTAAATATAAATCTAAATAATAAGACCGTTATTTAATGGCCTAGAAGACGAAGATTGGCAAAATAATATCTTGAAATTTATGGTCCAAATTATTTCCATTAGATTATTGACCCAAGATTCAGCGTTCATAAACTAGAAACATTAAAAAACATAGCATGAGAGATTAATAAAATAATAAAAACAAAGAATATTTTCATTTAATTTTATTATTGTTTGTTCCATTCTTTTATTATTAATCATGAATAGGTAATTCATTTTGTTTTAAAATTTGTATTTATTATTTTAATGCTTTATTTTCTTATATAAATGACTATTTTTCTGATTCTAATTGTTTTATCTCTTCTTAAGAGATGTCTCTATAGGCTAATAAATCTTCTTTTAATGAATTATATTTATTTTGCATATCCTTATGATCGTCAATTATTTACTATAATTTTTTTTTATCAATCTATTGCTAAGTATTCTCCTTCTAATTCAATTAACATGAAGATAACAGATTATTTTTAAACATCTTTTATTGATATTAATAATTTGTTTCAATTCTAAGTAATATTCGTGGCTATTCTATATCATCTTCAATAAAATTTCCATCATATTGATCATCTTTAGGATCAAATAAAGTAATCCTATTTAATCCTGTAATTATACCATCTCACTAGATTTAATTATTTAGTTAATTGTTTAGATGGAAAACTTATGCTACCAATTGTTAAGCTGGCATCTTTGAGAATTATTTTGAATTCTCTGCCTTCAATCAAAGTTGATATTGGCAATTATGAAACTAAATGAGTTTCAACAGTTTAGGAATTAGATTATATTGCAAAATATAGTTTATGAAACTAACAACCTAAATCAATATCATACAAACTCACTTATATCATACCTGATAATTCAATATAATTTCAAATTTTTATTAATGTATTATTCTCCTTTAGTAAATATAGATAATTAAGTTTCTTCAAGATGATAAAGATAGAATCTAAAAAAATAATTCAATTAGATAGATTAAAATTTGCAATCAATTTTAATTAGAATTCTGAAAACAATAAGACTTTTTAATAATTAATTGATTAGTAATTTAAAATAATAATTGATTGATTTTATTGATCATGCACATATCAAATAGAAAACCGAGGCTAGGAAATGATCTATATTTACCAACAATACATAATAAATCTACTCCAAAAAGAAATGTCAGTTCAGGATAAACTAATTTAAAAGGATAATATTCGAAATGCCAACAATGTAGTGAAGTATCAGTTCCAGTTTGTTGTGTTGATTGTTATATGTTATTATGCATAAATTGTGGAATAACTCATTCTAAATAAAATTAAGCCCATAACATAACTAATTTTCGTGAGGCATTTGGATTACTAACAGATGAAGTTAAAATTTTAGATGATAAAATTAAAATTATAAATTAAAACATTAATAAAAAGAACAACAACCTGAAGAATTAGATTAATTGTTAGTTATTTGATGAAAATTTATAAAAAATACTTTTATTAAGAAGATAAGTTGAATAATAAATTTCAAATTTTTTTGATAAAATTTACAATTAATATATCTACATGTGGAATAATTTTATTGAATTATGGGGATCAAACAAAACATTCTTAGATAGATTGAATTCTTTCTAGTTGAAGATTTTGTTATTTTTATAAAATGAGATTTAAGATTAGTTGTCTTTGGTTGAATCACTATTTAAAGAAAAAATTATTTAATAATCCAAAGCATTGCTGAATTAATATGAAAGAAGAGAATAACTAATAACAAAAGATGAAGTTTCTTTAATATATCCTCCAAGATTACTTATAGATTTAAATTGCATAACTAAATAGCATTTATAATTATCATAAATGGTCTAACTTATTGATTGGTATGAAGATGTAAAAGAGGAGTTCTATAAAATTAAAGGAGTTGATTATTAAAGTCTACCTTTAATACCCGCATTTGCTAAAGTTATGTATTTGTATGACCCGGAAACATAGGAATATTAAATTGGAGAATTTTAAGATTTAAGACATTAATAAATACCTTAGTTTTTGAAAACAGTTTTTTTTAATGATGGAACAGCTTATATAGTTGGCGGAGCTGATTCTAAAGGAACTCCAGTTAGGTCGATGTTGAAATGTAAAGATGGGGAATTAACAAATTTAACTCCATTACCAAAAGCCAAAAACCCAACAAATGGATTAATAGTGTATGATAAATACATATATGTTATTGGAGGTCTATAAGTTGTGGATGATAAATTACAATGGAGTAAAACTTGTGCAAAATATTGCATCTAAGAAAACAAATGGTATAATATTGAGTCAATGAATTATCCAAAACCTAATCAATCTATTTTTAGGATCAATAATTTTATATATGCTTTTGGATTTCAATAACATGAATTCATTAATTTTGAAAGGTATGAGATCGATGAAGAAAAATGGAGTCTAATTACTTTATCTTAAACTTCTTTAAATCCATTTTTATTTGGAGGTGGATATTCTTCTATTTAAATAAATGAATTTTAAGCTTTATTATTTGGAGGAAAACAATGGAGTAGAAAATTCATTGATGATGAAAAGGAATTTTATTTTGATGATGAAATTATTAAAACTGTATTTTGTTATGATTCGATTTAAAACTCATTTATCAGTTTAGGTGATTGTTTACCTGGAACAGGAGTGTCATATGGTGAATTCTAGCCTATTTGTTATAAAGATAAAATATTACATTTTGAAGCACCTATTTCAAAATAGAGAAAAATAAATCAGTGGCTATAAATTATTAATGTAGTTTAATTTTAATTTGTAAATCAAGTCTTAGAAACGGAAATTGTATAAATTTTATCTCCAGATTGAAATAATCAACAATATGAGTATATTTATAACAATTTAAATTACTGAATATGCACAAGTTTCTAAATACTATTGAAAAAATAGATATTTTTGGTGTTCCATTAAGTCTTCTCACTTATAAAAATGAGTCAAAGTTTTAAAGTGTAATGGGTGGAATTATTTCTTTTTTCTTAGGAGGCTTAAGCTTTGCATATTTCTTATACATAATGGCTTAATGGATAAATAATGAAATCACACCTAATGTGAGCTCAAAATAATAAACTACTGGATATGCTGAATTTGAATGGAAAGAAACTCTTATTTAATTATCTTTAGAAGATTTTACTAGCGATATTGATCCTTTTAGAAAAGAGAATAATATAATTACCCCCTTGTTATTCACTGTTATTGGAAGTAGTATTTAAGAAGATCCAACACCTTTTTTTAGCAATGATACTACTCCTATGTCCATTTTAGTAAATAATGGTTCATTAATTCTGAATAATGCTTATGAATAAGATGAAGAACACAAAGTGATGAAGCAATATTTATTAGTTTTTGCAATTTGTTCAAATAGTTATTAAATAATTGGGAGAACTTGTGCAGATGATAAAATAATTAATGATTATGTATCATAATAACATGGGTTTATGTTTTTAACCATAAGGCTAAATCAATTAAATTATGTAACACGAGAATTAGAGCTTTTCGTTAAGTAATATTACTTATCATTTAATCCTCAAAGACCAATTTATTCTTAAATAATGTTAAAATAATAAGAAACAATTATTGATGATGGTGTACTCTTTAAAAATTATTAACATTACTATTTTTTAAATAATTACGAACTAATAAATTAAGAAGTTGATTCTACTTTTATGCCAAGTGTGATCTAGGTTATGTCTAATGGAAAATACAATGTAGATATAATAAATTCTTACTTATTTAGGATAGATAATATTTCAATTGTTGAAGAAGTCACGATGCCAAAATTAGGTTAAATATTAGCTTAGATTGGTTCGATTGTTCAATTAATATTTATGTTAAAATATATTGCTATATATTATAACAATATATTATTAGAAAATGAATTGTTACATGATATTATTACTATGTATTATCCTGAGTTCAAAGAAGTATCATTGAATGTATTTAACTAATTTGAAATTACAATGGAAGAGAATACAAAATTAAAAAATGATTTATAAACAATAAAAAAAAAGTATTAAGCATTATTAAGAGGAGCGAAAGAAAAATGTCGACTTAATAATATACTTTATGAAATTTCACGATTATAGTTTATTTTATAATAACAATTTGGAAATTAAGCATTCTTATAATGTCACAACTTAGGGGCTAAATTAAGCGAAAAGTAATAGGAAGAATAAAGTTTAAAAGATACTAATAGGTTAATTATTAAACCAGTTGATTCTTTAGGACTAGAACGTCACAGCTCTTCGTTAGAACCTTTAGAAATGTTATTAAAGTAGCCTTGAAAATAAAATTGAGATTATATTATAATTATAAATATAGTGTCACATAGTAGTTAAGATCACTGTAAAAATTATTGTTAACAATTTTATTATTATATCAATTTTTCATAAACATACTGATATTTTAAACAATTTCTAATTCAATATTAATTGATAAATTGTTAACATAATCTTTTCTTTATATTGATATAAAATAAAATAATTATATCTGTATGTTTGTAGATATATTCCAAAAATAATGATTTAGTTTTAAAGATATAAATATTAAAAATAAAAACTGAGAATGAAAATTATTAAATAAATAAGTATAAATGTTTAGCTATTCTTTGCCGAATTTACATGATTCTCTACATTTTTCACACTTATTATTACTAACATTAACAGCGCCACCAGCAAATTTGAACCCAGAATATTTTAGCTCACTGATGAGCCAGTAAGAGAATTCTGTGATATATTAAGGTATGGACCTGTAATCAATGTAAAAATTTTGAATCGATCTTTAATGGAATGTCGAGTCTTGGTGGAGATGGCTAATATAGAAGCAGCAAAAAGTGCCAAAAAAGCATTAGATCAACTATCATCGAATTTTATCAAGTGTTCTTACTATTAAGATGATAAACTAATGCCACATGGCTCATTTACTATAGGATCATATGAAACTATTGAAGATACAACTTCAAGTACGTTTAAAAACAGGCATTCCACATCAATAAATGATAGTATTATATATCGTAATATAAATTTTAGTCATATAGGATGGAGACTCTAAACCGCATAGCTCAACTGTACTGCCAATAAGTTAAAAGCTTATTCCTTCTCAAAAAAACATTTAATCAACAAAAACTGTCTGCTTAAATGGAATTTCTGGAAAAGAATTGGATGCTCATAAGTTATACAATATTTTTAGCAATTTCGGTAACGTAGACAAAATTATTTTAATTAAGTAATAATTTACTTATAGGTTTAGTTTAAAAAATTTTGCTTTAGTAAAGTACTTAAAAGAAGATCAAGCATATTTCGTATTTTAGAATTGTCAGAATTTATAATTTTTCGAAAGTTCTTTAACAATCACATTCGCTGCAGATGATTCAATTGAAAAGTTAGTTGGTCTAGATACATTATATAGAGAATAAGATTACTATGTTGGATCCAAAGATACAGACAGGTATATAAGTTGTAATTAAATATAGGTTTAATGCAAATAATAAGATGGTTTTACTACCTCCTAGCCAAGTTCTTCATATCTCTAATTTGAAAAAAGTATCCTCAAATGCTGAGACAATGTGGGATATATTTTCAGAATATGGTGTTGTTGAAGTACTTTATTAAATAATCAATAGGCTGTTAAGGTTCTGAACTCATAATTTAAATTTATGTGTTTAATCAAAATGGAAACTCTAAAGCAAGCTTTGGAAATAATGGCACTTATGCATAATGAAGAAGTGGATGGAAGAAACATTTAAATTTCTTTCACTAAAGCCAAAATTTGATTATAATAAGAAAATATTGAAATTAATAATTATATATTAATAATAATATATTAATTATAATAATATATAATAATATAAATATAATTATTATAAAATTTGATTCATTATTATAATGCAAGATCATTTGTAAGGATTACCTCAAATAATCTGTGACGTATGATTATTTGCTATTAAGCCGGATCTCTAAATCTTTTTTTCTTTAAATAATTCCTTATATTTCAATGAATTGCTTGAATACCTGTGATCAAAACCTAATACTTTAACAACAATTGATTTTCCATCAAATGTTAATTTATACTTAGATGTTGAAGTATTTAAATAAACAACATTCATTAGATACTCATATAATCAAAAATTGCCTACTCCCAAGATTTCTAATTTAAAATTAGAAGAAATTGACATATCTAATTCCTAATCATCCAAACATGATGATACAAATCAGATTCAACCATAACAAAAATAATCAAAGGTATAAAAAAAAACGAAGAAACAAGAAATGAAAAAACCTAAGATATAAAACAAAGACAATAATAAGTCAGATGAGCTTCCTGAAAAGAAGAGAGTGTTTCTCTCAATGTTAGATATTAAAGAAGCACAATATAAAAAGTAATCTATCTATTAATATATATTAGATTCAAAGCATAAGGCAATGAGGATAATTAAAAAAGTGTTACTGCCATAGTCAGTGCTCAAATATGATTGTAGTTTATGATTTTATTATTGTATATATATGTATTTCACAAATTCATACAAATACATTCTATTTGATAAAATTAAGGAATCTCATTGCATATTCTCTAGGTGGAACACATGAAATGTTTGAATCAACAAATGTATGTTTCAATGAATATTCAATTTGCTTTTGCATACTTTTAGATGAACAAAATTAATTACTTATATTCTGTTAGAATATCAATTATTCCAATAAAATACACTTCCTTTTAATCTTTTGATACAACTTGATTTTTGATATTACTATCATGTCTTATTGAATGAATACCAATCAAAAGACTATAATCAATTATTGAACAAGATTCTAAAAATAGTACATCATTTTTAAATTAAGATAATAAGGACTTTGCGAATTCTAATTATTATAATTTTATATATATAAATAAATACCTGCATCTAATAATATTTATTTTTTATCTTCTAAAAAGTCTAGATCTTTTAAGGCAACATTTTTATCTGTATTTTTATTGGCTTTTTTTGTTTTCCTACCATAAGTAGATCCCTTAAGATCATATCTTACATCAATAGATAACGGAGATTAAAATACATTAACAATTACTATTATATATGTCTTTGAAATCAATGTTTTATCTTTAAATGCTTTTAAAACATGTTAACCTAATATTTTAGAGAGATATGTTGAACCATAATCTCTTATATATTAGTAATACTATTAAATAATTCGAGAAAGCAATTTAAATTCATTCTTTGATATTGTTTTAATCATAAAATCTCCATTATCAGTAAAATAAAAAAAACTTCCACTTTTCCCTGCAGAACTTAATTCACTCAAACTAGTTAATTTTCCTATCATCAAATTACCCAATAGATTTTCAGGGCCAATAGACGTTAGATAATGTTTTTATGAAATTTTACAGATTTATCTAATTCTTTCATAAACCAATCCAGCATAATCAACAAACTAATAACAAATATTTTAATTATTTGAATTAGAAATATTATATATGTATTTGCTCTAAAAATCTTTTTTTTTAAGTTCAATAGATAGAGGACACAAAGCTTAAGCACATGCTCTCATTCCTATCATCATGGATATAACTAAATTCCAATTTTCGTGGCCAAAATAAATAGCTTTATGTTTTTTAGGAATATTTGCAATTGTAGCTCTTCTGAAGTCTTCACTCATTGGTTTTTTCATTTTTTTTTAATCTAATACTATTAATTTGTCTTATTTTCCAAAACTAGCAATTTTTTGTATTCTAGATTCATTCTATAATAAAGAGAATTAAGGTTAATTAACCTAATATTAAACACTCATCTCTTAAGATGGATCAACATCACCAGGTCTTTTTGGAGTTTAAATACTGACATAAAAAGGTCCATCTATTTTATTGTCTAATTAATTAATTTAACTAATGTTTGCATCAAAGATTATTGATTCTCCTCCTCTCTTTGAATTTTTTAATTAAATTATACAGGACAATACTTCATCCTATAAATTATCAATAGATTATTATAATTTGTTATTATCAATTTCTTGTAAATGAATCTATTACTTTTCAGTTTTTGAATCATTAAAAAACTCAAACCAATCAATCGCATTAGATATATTATCATATGCATCTAAATAGGCTGAAAAACTTATTTCTCCTGTGGATTACATTCCCAATGCTTTGATAAGCATTTCAACTTTAGAGAGATTTGGCAATACTTTTGATCCTGTAATTTAATGCCAAAAGAGTAAAATATCGGCACATAACTACTCAATATCATTTTATAAAATTCTTCCTGTGTCACTAATATCAAGAAATCGAAAACTCATTTCTGCTTTTTATTGTTTATTTCCATTAACAAGTATGTTTAGATAGTTTAAAAAATCTTCAAATGTTATCTTATTTTTGAATTTTTATTACTTTATTGGAATCATCAATATCGATTACATGAAATAATCTTTGACTCAAAAATTCAGCATTAGCTAATCCCATTATCCCTAAGCTTTCTCTAAATTATTAATAATTGATATATCCAATTTGTGCGATCTTAAGAAATCTAATATTATTACTTTAATAAAGAAAACCTTTATCTAATTTTTTTAATTTCTCTCTCTGAAAAACCGATTCTTCTCTTAGAAAAATCATATTCGTCATACTTTTTGAACTTCTTTTTATCATTAGTGTGAATGAAATTAATTCTTCTTTTCATTTCTTTTATATATATAATTTTAAATAATAATCATATTTCAGGGAATTTAATTTAAATGGGTCCTTATGTTTACTGTATTAATTTATTTATCTTATTAACATTAGAATTTTATTTAAGTAAAATCATATGTTTCATCATAGTGGTATGCATTTTTCTCATTCTATGATTCATTGTAAATTATTAATTATTCAAATCTAATACATTCTACAATTTTTAAAACTTTTGTTTAATAGGTTAATTAATTTGAGGAAATTGATCTTCATTTTCATCCTTATCTTCTTTATCTTCTATTAATAAAATGCTATCAACTTTTGATTGAGTACTGAAAAGTTAATTTCCTTAAAGTAAACTATCTTATTTATCAGTCATATTATCTCTAGGACTGAACTTTTGATCTCTAGGTGTGTTTTACATCATTTGTATAATGTAGCTATATTTATCTTTAGCATCAGTATTTTCATTATTGATTTTGAGATTCATCTACTTTTATATCAGTTCTCCTAGTCTAGAAAATAATCCAACTAAAGTTTGAGGAGTTGAAAATTAACAATTTTATAAATAAGCATTATTTCCTAATAATTAGAATACTTCTGATTTTGGTTTTTTTCTGTAGATCATTTAAAGTTTCGGGTTATGCATTAATTGATGTAAAGAATGTATGTTGATCATTTAATTCAATTACTAGTTGCAATATTTATTTGCATTTAACATTAACTTAGCTAAAATTGAAAATGGGATATCTAATTTCCAGATCTATGAAAATGTTAAAGCATACTTTTAAGAGTTTAAATAAACCGACTAAAGTAATGTTTTCTTATTAGATATCAATTTGATTTTATCGAATCAATTAATACAAAGGTCTAAGTTATTATTCACATTCTTCATTGTTAGATTGATAACAGAATGAATTTAAAACAGGGAGTGATTACTTTTGAAATAACATTAGATTTGATAATTTATTATTGTTTTGATATTATTTTATTAACAAAATGTATTTTGCGTGGTTTCTTTATATTGCTTTGATTTTGGTATTCTCAATATTTTTATCTAGGGACTATACTTTTTATCCAGAATAATAGTAAAATACTATATAGACCCTGCCGAGTCCTATAATTTTGCAATTAACTCAATTTGTTTAAGTTTCACTGTATCCATGATTTGCATATTAATGGTACCAATTGATGTATTTGTGACTTCTCATCCAAATGATGTAATCTCAACACTTCATCAACCAATCAATAAGTATTTTATAAGGGAGGTATTTATATGTAAAAATTACATTAATCCTAATTAGATCTTTATATTGGATTATTATTTATCACTTTTGTTATTCTACCTTTTAATTATTTTTATTCTGAAGAAAGAGCATTGAATTATGATAATGACTTTGACTTAGATTTAAGTGAAAAACGTCTATCATCAAAAATAATTAGATCAGCCAAATAAACTGTATATTTTATAGGCTTTATTTGTGTCTTATTAATTTCAGGACTGGTATTTAATCCTGAAGTTAATTACAGTACTTCTGAAAAATTAGAATGGGTTAAAACAATGTTTGATGTTGATCATCTAGGAGAATAGGCAATATCATTTTGCATTTCTATCATATTAACATTTGGTTTTTGTTTATGGGTTATTTATGGTTCATATGGATTAACTGCTTTGCCATTTTAATTAATTAAAGGAGCAAGGTCTTTAGAAGAAGAAAAGTCATAAGTTGATAATGATTTAGCCAAATTAAGAGAAAAATATAGGGCAATCTAAGAAAAATATTAAAAGAGCTCTTCTAAAATTTCTAAAGGAGATCAAAGAGTAATAAAATTAATAATATTTATTAGGCTTTGACTAATTTAAAAAGAAAAGAAAGGTTCTTAAATTTGAAGAATGAAAAAATTATAGAATTGGAAACATAGACAAAATCTTTATAGACAATTTTTAAAATAATATCACCATTTAGAATAATAATTGGAATGATTTGCTTATGTTTTTCAGTTCTAATATTTAGTTCTTTGGCGATTACTACTTATGATAAAGTATTTAATATTTAACACTATTTTTAGATTACAAATTCATCATGTGGATTTAAATGTGGATATTTAATTTAAGAAAAAACATTTTTAAATCCTATAGACACTTTGTATGTTTATTCCTCATATTATTTTCCATTGGATTATTTGTTCTTCTTTATTTTCACACTTTATATCTTTATATGTACTTTATATGGAATTATCAAATGTGGAATCATATTTTTAAAAGGATTTGAAATTAAGAAAGAATAAACCTAACCCTCATCTTTGTTTATAGTTGCTGCCATTTTAAACATAAGCATTTTAGTAGTTTGTAATCAATTAATGACATTATGTCCCTAATATGCAACTTTTGGCAATCAACATTATTATGATATTCGAACAAGATAATAATCCTTATGCACTTTAGAAGCTGTAAGTAAAGTAGAAGCTAAATTTATTTGTCAGATGACAAATTTATCCACATTTTATAATAAGTATAATGTTTATATTAATTTTAAAAGAATTTCTTTAGGATATCCTATGTTTGCAGTTATATTCTTTTTAGCTAATGCTTCCTTTTTGGGATTGTCATCTTTGATGATATTTATTTTTATGTGTAAAAAGAAGACAAGTTAAATAGATGTAAATGAAGATGACGAGATAGATGATGAGAGTAAATCATTAATTAATATATGAATAAGTATGATATAAACATTTTCATTTTTTTCTAATGCTTGTCATATGAAAGAAATCTTATAATTTTTTATTTGCACTTCCATATGTTGATGATAATTATGATTTACAAATTGATATAGGTAATTCCAATCTCTATTCATTTGAAACCTTTGGAGAACATTTCGATCTTGCTGAAATTACATTTGTGCTACTATTAGTATTATTTAACAATTTTGGGCATTTTGAACTTGCTCTTATAATAACATTATTTGATTAAACAGGTGTTGATTTTAGTTATAAATTTGTTATTGAATCACGAGATAACTCAACACTCTTTTTACTAAATAATACATCAAATTGATGGTGAGGATTTGGTTTTTAATAAGTTGAAGATCGATTTAAATTCTTTATCTTCCTATTCATATGATGCAAATGAATAAAAATTGGGTCAGATTATTTTTGATTAGCTTAAGATTAAGAACAATTTGGTATTTGAGAATCTATAGTGAAGATAAATCTTTTAATTTAATTTGGTGATTATTCTGTTCTGCAAAACCTTATTGGTTGTATCTTTGGTGTTGGAGGTTAAGTTATTAATTATTATTATGTTCTCATTTCAGTAATAGGGGATGGTTATTCTTCAAAAGGTTATCCATTCAAAGGTTTTAATTATTTGATTTTATTCTCAATAACATCTTTTTTCCATTCTTTTGGTTTAAATTCATAACTATTCATATGTTTTTCCATTAAATCTTTTAATTTATACTTTTGTTATAGGAGTTTAGCAGAATTTTACTATTCTTAAATATTCCTACAATCAATGACAGCCTCTTCTATATAATTTAATAAGAATTTTAATTAATTTCTTGCTGTTGTTAATGCTATTTAATACCCATCAGTTTTTATCTTTTTCAATAATATATCTAAATTGTAATTGTCAAGTTATGAAACAATATTTTATAAATCATTAATAGAAAAGAACTAAGCCAAAATTGTATCTTAAATAATTGAATCAGAAATTTATTTTAATTCTTCTTTATTCAATACAGTGCCTAAAATTTCTTAGAGGTTATGTTTCTAAGCTATGGGAATAAATGTTTTTCTTTTAGATGGACGATCTTCTAGATGATCATAAATAGCATTCAATAATTGATTTGAATTACGAATTACAGGATCTTTAACAACTATTTTAATTTTAAATTGTTTTTCCAATTAATCATGAATAGTAGTTAATTTTGTATATAATTTATTATATGTCCATTTTAAATAAAAACTAATAATTAATAAATTTAGTACTCTTAATCAAATAATTCTGAGGGACAAGTTTTCAATACTTCTTTAATGTTTAAGAGTGAATTAATCATTCTAAATAATGCATTAGTTAGCATACTGTACATTCTCATTACAAATTAAGCATTATTTTCAACTAATCGTATTTATTAATTTTTAAAAACTAATGCTGCCTCTACATTTAATTCTTCTACATTCATATGTTAATCATCTCTTTCAAACAAAATGTCATCCATAGCATAGAATTCTAAGGAATTTAAATTTTCTAAAGTTAATTTCAATTTTGCTTTTTAATCTAATAAATCTTCATACCTATTTTTTAAAGTCATTTCATTAAATTATAATCTGCGATATACTTAAATTAAATCATCAATAGATTTTTATAAATTATTGTTATGAAATTTAAAAAAGATTTTCATTCTTGAACTTACACTACTAAATCTAGCTCTATCAATATATTCTTATTCACTATCAGCTATTTACATTCTATTCTTTGGTTTTTATAATTGATTTCTAGCATTTTCTAAAATTTCTGGTAATTCAAAATCTATAGGATCTTCCATTACAAAGATTAATATGATTTTATCAAAATCATCTAATTCATCTAAAAATTCTGCACATTCCTCAATCTTATGGAACTTAGTAGATATATCTAAATTAATATCCTAAATTTATATTTCAGTTATAATTAATTCTTCCTAGAGATATTTTAATCTTTCTTCTTATTAGCATAGACTTTCTAAATTTTCTCTAATAAATTTTAATAATGAATTACTTCACAATTTAGTTTTTATGTTCATAATTTGTAGTATTATCAGATAAGTATTAAATTTACCATTCTTTTTCTTCTTCTAAAGCTTTTTTTATCTTTTTGTTTTACTTTTTTGCTGCATCATATGCCTATTAATTTTAGAATTCCTTTAATTAAATATGTGGTTATTTCTGTGTATATAATTGCAACTATTCAACAAGAGAATTGTTATGTTTTTAATTATGCCTTACAGAATGACCTAATAATTGAATTTATTGCTATAATGTTTAATTCTATTCTTATTCAGCATCTATTTAATTATTAACCTCTATTAAGTCATGTTAAGGGATTGCTGAGAATTTCTTTTATTCAACTTCTACTTAATTGTATTACGATAAATTTAACTTCATTAGATCATTTTGATATTTGATATTAGCCAATAAAGCTTTTAACTTTTAAATTTCTGTTTTACTATCATATTCTTAATAAATTTATTCTTATTTCATTTCCTCTAATAATTCTGCTTTTCTTTAAACAACATATTCATTTATGATCTAAATATAAATATATGTCTACCTCTTTTTTCTTATTATCAAATTATAAATTCAACAATTCTGCATTAAATACAGTAGGCATAGTTTCTAAAGACTCTCTTCTACTGATATTATTAGTGTAACTTTTACGAAAAGAATTCATTTTTATATTAATAAATAATTTCAACTCTTTGGATGTTATACAAATTCTAATTCATTGATTCCAAACATCTCTTTAACCCATTATGTTATTTTATCTTCTTAGTTCTAATACTAGGACATATCCTTCACCCATATAGAAACTTGTGTAAATGATCTTTTTTAATTTACGACCACTCCACAAATGAATTCATTGTATGTACATTGATTACCAATATAACTCAAGAGGATGTTTTCCCAAACTCTATCAACATTATTTTTGCATCTAAAAACAAATCTTCCTCCATTTTAATTGGCCTTGTCTTCCCACATTGGTTAGATTTCTTCCTAAAATAATAATATTTGGCATCCTTCTGGTATGGATGAAGGCTTAGCTATCCATTAATAATACATCCAAAACTATTCTGCTGTTTCAAAGTTGCCTAAATTTAAATTATTCAAGTATCATACACACTTTATACAGATTATCATTGTAATTATCCTTATCAATCTTAGTTTATGTTCTTTGAGTTGATACCCAAAATGTATATTTGCTCTTTAATAACATATTAATTTTAACAATGAATTCTAAATTTATTAGATAGAGTAAGTCAACTTAAAAAATACCATAATAAGTTTCATAATAAAAGAATTTAGAATAAGTTTACATTAAAAGACTTCAAGAATAAGAAGCCTTCATGCCCAAAGAAGCATATATTGAAAAACATAAGAGTATGCATTAGATTATGAATAATTAATAATCATAACAATTGAGATATTATTCTCATATCAATGAAATTAGATCAATAAAAGAATTCATTTATATATCAGAAAAATTAAAATAGAAGAATATAGAGAGAAAAATGTAAGAAAGATTAGAACTTAAAGGCAAACTGAATTAAATCAAGTAAATAGAAATAGGAAAAAAACTATAATATTATATAGAAAGGAAAATAAGATTATTTATTAAGGATAGATAACATGAAGAAAGTATAAAAAATAACTCTTATATAGATCCATATAATAAATCTTTTGAAGCATTTTATGAATTCTACAGCAATGATCCAAAATTAAAAACCTTTGAAAAGGAAAAATTACTTAGTGAATTTAATAGATTATCTTCATAAGTTCTTAATGTTCCTGTTAGTAGATCATAACATGCAAAAGTTACGATATCTCCACCTTCTAAAAATATTTACTAAAATGTATTTAATTTATTAATTATCAATAGATTGAAGATAATGAACCTACATTAAATGAAGAAGAAGATGGAACAAGCAAGTTTTTGACCATGAAAGCTGCTAATCGACTTTTAGGATTGATGATGGCTGAAAGTAGTAAGGGAAAGAGAACTCCTATAGTTTGGGCTCTTAACAAAAAGAAAGAACTTTAAGAATTGCTCAATAAACCATTTGGAGGGAAGATGAACTTTACTATGAATGCCTTTAATTGGTTAATAGATAATGCAATTTAAAAAAGTTAAGCTTATATAACTAAAAATGAAAATACTGAATAAAAAAGTGTAGATCCTAAGAAAATTGGTGAATTGATAGATAAGGGACTTATAAATATTAAAAGAACATTAAGTACTAGACCAGTTAGTTCAAATAATGTGAGAAGTTGTTAATAATTAAAACACAGAAATGATGTAGCATAAGAATATTGCATTTCAGAACGTGTTAAATAAAATGTCATTTAGTAAAAATTAAGAAATTAAAAATTGTAAGAGTAATAAAAAATACAGAAAAGTTATTTATCAAACGATTCTTATGTAAATCACTACATCTGAAATTATTATTTAATTATTTTTGAATACTGTTTGAAATAACTTTCAATTATATATTAATACTAATTTAATTATAAATTTATTATTTTTAATAAGAATGTTATTATGCATTGGTGATATTGTACCACCCACAACTGAGAAAGCAAAAGTATTAAGGAGAATAATTTTCTTTATAATTTTCTTACAAATATGTTTAGCATTAGGAAAACTTTATTATGATATGTGGGCAGGTGTGGCAGAATTCACATCAGCATTTATATTATGGTAATTTATAAATATGAAAATTAGGTGTGCTTAAGCTTAATTAAATTATTGTAATTGTGTGATTTACATATTTTTTTGTTTAATGAATACTTTTCTGATTGTGGTTAATTTTTTGACTGATATCTAAAATAAAGTTAATCTTGAATAGTTATCAAATGATGGAAGAAATTAGTTTATGCTCTAAGCAATTTCATTAACATTTTATATTGTTTCAGTTTATTTCACTTTTCAAGCATATAAAGAATTTAAAGTAAAAATTACTTTAATTTTAGGGAATAGCATATGATATATATGCTGCAACAACTAATGATCATGTACTATCAAAATCTAATATAAGATAACAATTGGAAATGCATAATTTTGAAAATTGACTTTTATTTATTTTATTTAGTTATAATACATTATACATCATATAAATCATTTACTTTTTTACAAAATTAAGTTGGTCGCAATAAAATTAGCAAACCTTTCTGCATAACGAGCTGGAGGTACACATGATATGTCATTTGACACAAGTGTTGATTTAAAACCATACTCGATATATTTTTTAGTACTAAAAATAGATAAATGTAAGTTATTACTTAAACAGAGTTAGAATATCAATTATGCCAATAAAATATATCCATTATTTATCCATTGATAATATTCCTCCTTCAAAACTTTCAAATGGATGTGAATTGTTCTAAACCTATTAACCATATAAGCTCGACCTATCTGAAATTTAAAAATCTTGTACTGATATCTCTTTTATGAAATCCAACTAATAGACTATAATCTATTATATCATTATCTTTCAAAAATGAACAATCCTCTACTATTGTCTTAATAAGTAATTGTTATTCTTATAGTTCTAAATTTAAGTAATCCTTTTTTGATAAAAGATCCAAATCCTTTAAAGCTATTGTATTGTCTTAATGTTGCTAATTAGAATTGGTTTATGTTTATCTTCCATAAAGAGATCCTTCAATCATATATCAATAATACCTTTTATATCATAACGAACATCAATATCTAATCCAGATCTAAAAATATTGACTATTGTAACTAAATATATTTTAGTAAATTCAGTTTTGCTTTTAAATATTTTTAATTAATGAAATCCAAATATTCTACTCAGAAGAGTATAAGGATGTGTTTAAATATAAGTATAATATTTTGGAAGTATTTTTCTTAATAATGTGGCTTCATTTTCTGAAATTGTCTTAATCATATATTAACCTAATAAATAGATTATATAATATTACAATCTTATGTATAATAGAAAAAGCTTCCACTTTTACCAGTTGATCCTAATTCTGTTAAAGAATCTAATTTGCCAAACACTACATTACCAATCAGATTTTCAGGACCTACTGATCTTTAAAAGTCTTTATTGCTTATCTAAAATCTATATAAAAATAATAAATACTATTTTCTTATTCTTAAGAATATTGAAGGTGCATAATCTTTAAATTAATAAGCTTTTCTAAAATCAAAATTACTGCATCTATTCTATAAAATATCATAAACATATCTATCTGAAAATTCATGCTATAATGCTGTTTTACCATAAAATTCAGGCTGTATATTTGATAATGCCTATTTCATACCTATCATTAAATTTAAAATCAAATTCCAATTTTCATGTCCAAAATAAACAGATAATTTTTATTTTGCCTTTCTTTTTGGCATATTCATTATTGTATTCTTTTTTCTTTAAGTACTAAGTCTTGCAGGACTTTTAAAATAATATGGTTGTACAACTTAAGGCAAATTAATTGCTTATTCAATCATTTATTATAAATATTCTAATCTATTTAATACTTAATCTAATGGGTGATCAGATGAATTACACAAACTAAAAGAATTAGTTTGAATATTAGATAAAAAACTAATTTCAAAACTTGGATCATCATCACCATTCTTAGCTATTTGGCTAGTACTAAAATTGCATGGACCATAAACAAAACTTTCATCTATGATTTATTTTTTATTTCTCTCATAATCTGATAGTAAATTAACACAATTTCTTATTTCATTCTAAAATTAATCAATCATATTCTAAAGTATAAATGCTTTATTTGTCTATGGACAACTTTGTAATAGAATTTCTGTTTCATTAAAATACTCATACCAATCAATACTTTCCTATATTAATTCATATTTTTAATAAAATTATGGAAAGTCTAACCTTTCACATTCAAATTAATCCCATAAATTTCCAATATATGATTACCTTGGAGTTACTCTTGATCCTGTTATTTAATTCCAAAACATAGTTAAATCCAATAACATTTATTAAAATTCCTTATATTCAATATACCCTTTTCTTGATAAATCAATGAATGCAAAACTTAATTTTGCTTTTTATTGCTCATTTCCAAACATTACTAATTATAAGTAATTAATATATTAATTCAAAGTGAATACTTTTTTTCCTTCACTAATTACATTAAAAATCCTATCAAGTAAAAAAGTTGCATGATCTAAACCTAAAATACCCATTGTGTTTTAAAATTATTTATAGTTAACTTACCCATTATTTGACATTCCAGAGAATCTTTTTTTTATAGTTTCCAACTCTTTTTAAGTAAACTACTTCATAACAATCTTAATCAATATATAATTATAATATTAAATTCATTTTTTTTTCTTTTAATCTTCTACACTTGAATTCTTTAAAAACCTATTCTCTATAATAAATTTCTTAAAAGTAATTGATCTAGTCACTTTTCCATATACAAAATCCACAAAAAATAAAATGAAAAATTAGAATATATTTAATACAACAACCATTGGAATACTTAAACTTTATTAGAAACCATAAACGTGCTTTCCTTTTAATTAGAAATAACACCCTATAAATTATAATTTTAAATTTTACCATAAATACAAAAATAAATAATTGTGTATGTGAAAAAAAATGCAAACAATTTTATTTTTGGTACATTTTAATGTTCATATAAGATATACTCTATTTGCCTAAAAAATAAATAATAACATTTTACATTAATAACCAATTTCCTAGGTGTAAATATCCAAGTAATACCAATTACCATTATGTTGGATTAAATCCATCTAATAATAACAGTTTTGGATCAATAATAATAAAACTCTAATAACTTGCCATGACTAAAAATAAAATCGGATTAAGTCCTTGAAACAAAATATTCACTATTTATGGATATCTATCTTAAATTTTCTTAGCATTATAGTTTTTGAGATCATATATCACAAAAGGTATTAAATAAGTAAACATAGCCCAATTAGAAAAATTAGTCAAATATTTCACTTGATTCCATAAAGCTTCTTCTAAAATACCAGGATGAAATGCCACCATTTATTGATACATAAACCATGAATGAATCAATAATTAGATCAAATGGCTTACTGTGACTATCAATTTAATCATAAATTTATTTAATAAATTCATAATTTCCTGATTTTTATCTAAAAATATTTCATTAAACAATAAAAAATTTTCCATCATTATAAAAATAATCAACAATCTTATTTATATTGAAATCAACTTAATTTGTTTTTAATATTTTTTTGAAAATACTTTTTTAATGATGTATATTAACAAGTAATTAATTGATAGTAATATATCTTGGTAATAAGTATAATTTATTACTGAGTATTATATTTAATAAATATTATAAATTATGCATTTATTAAAGAACATTGACTAATTTGGAGTTTCTTATTAGTAAGAAATTGTAAAAAATGAGAAAGAATTCAAAAGTGTTGTTGGGGGGATGACTTCCTTACTATTATATGCTTTAAGCTTCACTTATTTCATTTATAAAATTTTTCTATGGCTTAATGGAGACATTTTGCCAAGGGTTTCTACTTAAAAATCATCTTAAAGCTACGCCGATGTAGAATTTGATTATGATCCTATAATGTTTTCAATAGCTGGAATGAATGGAAATCACTATATTGATCCATTTTCAAAAACTGAAAATATAATCACTCCATATTTTTCTTATATTGAAGACATTGTAATTTCGTAGAAAAAATCCTTTTTAGATACATCGATTCCTCCAGGAAGAGAGGGCATTTCATCAACAGTTATACCTTAAAATCTAACGTTAGTTCTTAATCAATAAGGCATTAGTGATTCAACACCTAAAGCTTAGAAATAAGTGATGATATTATTTGAAAGATGTAATAGCACAGAATATAGCAATTGTGCAAGTTAAGAAAAGTAAGAGTAATTTTTTCAATAACCTTTAAATACATTTTTCTTAACTATCTAAATGATGTAATTTAATACAAAAAAAAAAGAATTTGAAATGATTACAAAATAAATTTATTTTATTCTAGATGAAATAACAGTTTTATACACTTAAGTATTATTTTAAATAACATCGTCATCAACTGATACAGGTTTCTTTTTAGAATCTATTTAACATTCTAAATTTATTAGTGACTTTTAGACAACCTCATAACAACTACCTCAAAGTAATTTTGAAAAAGTATTTGGTAATAAATATCTAGCGACCTTTCTCATAAGTATTGATAGCTTATCTGAAACTTAATAAATAATATACCCAAAATTAGGAGAAATCTTAGCTGATGTTGGTTCTATTATGTCTACTTTAATGATTTTGAAGATATTAGTCATTAAAATCAATTCTAAGATGTTAGAGGACAACCTTATAGAAACTATAATTAGCTACTACTATCCAGAATTTAAACAGATTAAAATTGAAAAAAATATATTGGGCTAAGTCACTTATATAGAAAAGAATGGAAAAATTATAGAAGACAAAAATTAATTTATCTAATTTTATGATTAATTAAAAAATCTGACTAAAGAGAAATTAACCCTTCCAAATATAATTTATGAAATTTCTAGATTACAATTTATAGTTCAATCTATGTAATCAAAATAAGAAATACGGCAAAGTCATTTTGTAGGTATTAAATTAAAATGTATTATTATTTATATTATATTTTTTATAGTCTTTGATGATTGGGATAGCCCATAAAAAGTGGCTATAAAATCAGTAGAAAAAAGTTAAGACGAAAAAATTGAAGGTTGTCATCTTTAACCAAAAAAACAGTAAGAAACATTGGAACCTTTGAAATAAGCAGAAATATTACAAGATGATGATTATATTATATTGTCTAAGGTAAATCATCTCAATAAGCCGTCACCCTACGAATTAAGATAATAAGTAATAACATTTTATGATGTAAATAAGGCTCTTAAATGAGAATATTATTATTTTATAATTTAATTTAATTAACATCTATATTTTCAATCTTTAATTGTTTGGTTTGAATTAAATAAAATCGAATAATAAACAACATTATTAATTTTTGTTTTTTAAGCTTCTCCTTACTTGAAGGAAAATAAATAACTTATAAAATTTGATATTATATTTTTATAAATTCTACAATAGAGATACAAAAGGAAACAAAATCATGAAATGATGGTTAAAATTCTTAATCAAGTAGACTAAAATTTGATGTTTTAAATATTAATATAACCTAGAAATAAATGAAAATTTTACCAAAGAACAGAAGAACAAACTCAAATTAATTGTTAAATTTCTACCCAAAAATTAACAATTTCCAACCCCATAATGAGCAAAGTATGCAGAATACAAAAATTTAGGATTCTGAAACTATAACCTTTGTTAAGGTTAGTTTAAAAATATATTGAATTAATAGTGTTTTTCTGAACTATATGTAATTATGTAAATATTTTATTAATTTTATGTTTTATAATCTAAATTGAGTTTAAATTTTGTTATAGGAAATTTAGAATATAAAAACCAAATATTCATTTATTTCTTTGTAATTTATTTTTTCAAAAAAAAAGGTTGATTCAGATTTCTAATTGAAGTATTTCAATAGATGTTACCATTATCAATTTTTTGAAAATTGAATTCATTTTGTTTATAATACTTTGGTATTAATTTCAACAAAATTATGGTGAAGAATCAATCCTTATTATTTTTTCTAACAACTTGATCTATGACAATATCTAATTAGAAGTTTAATTACATATGTGTTGATATTCGAATAAATAATAAGATAAATAATCATTCTGTATGAAAAAAACAATAACTTTGGCACCTGATTACTCGAAGTCATCTTTCTTTAATGATGGAAACTTTCTCTTTTGTAGTGCTCTTACCAAATAACAGTAATATACTGATTATGGAACCTTCTAAATGAAATACTAAAGTAAACAAATTTCAGTGTCTGTTTCATTATCTGATTAAGCCATAAAGATAGAAGATGAAGTATATTATTTATATAAGTAGAAAGGTGAAAAATATATTTAAATTGAAAATGTATGCTTCAAAAAAATATTACATCCAAAAACTTAATAACTAGGGTTTCGCTTAAGTAAAAATGGGTAATATGCAGAATTTTTTGGGGAAATAGTTGAATTGTGGAAATCTATAAAAAAGTATGTTATTCAGGCAGATTTTTTACTTAAGTATAAATTGGGATCCAAAGTAGGAGAAGGGTATAGCTCATCAGTATAGTATTTAAAATTATAAAGGTTTTTAAAGCTTTTAAAATCATCAATGGTCAAAAATTTGCAGTTAAGATAGTTGATAAGAATATGTTATCCAGAAGTAATAATTTAGAAAAATAATATTTGCTTAATGAGTTAAATATTCTTCGATAGATCAATCATAATAATTTATTAAAAATAGAAGAAATATTTGAAAGCGACGAGAATATTTATATTGTTACAGAATTATTAGAAGGAGGTGCTTTAAAGAATTCTATATTCAAATTTAGATTTTCAGAAGAAGAAACAATTATTTTAATGTAATCATTATTTCGTACTTTGAATTATTTACATTAGATGAACATTTTTCATCATGACATTAAATTTGATAACATTTTATTAAGAGATTAATAAGATCTCACTTCTGTTTGTATAATTAATTTTGGAAAAGCAGAAATATTGAAACCTAGTATATCTAGTTCTAAGAATCTCAATCATCATGATTCAAGTTCTCTTATCTCATTTTTTCGAAAAAAAGACATTTATGCAATAAGCATAATTATTCTCAGCATATTTGCAAAGAAATTATATTAAGAAAGTTAATTGCTTGATGAATTATTAATGAAAAATTATTAAAATGTGAGCTATATTGAATTTATGAATCTTCTACCACCACTTTAATAATTTTTTGAAATCTTGTTTACAGAAAAAGGAAGATTTTTAATTGATACATTAAGTTGTCATGATATTTTAAATTTAGATGTGTTTAAATTAAATTTTTAAAGAAGAACATCAAAAGTAAACTAAATTCTACACATATAAACTTTTGATTAAAAAAGATAATCTAGATTTCTACCTAGACCATCTTAAAAGGATAATCTCTAACTTTCCTACCTTTAAAAAAGCTTAAAATTACCTAATATAAATGACTCATATGAAATTAAGGCTACATAAAACCAATCCTACAGTCCTTAAACTGAAAATTGTCTTTCTAATAGACTGATGAATGAATGCAAGATCAATAATTAGACTCCAAGATACAGTATCTTAAGAAAATTTTTAAGTCCTAATGTTTGATGGTTCATTTTGTTGTTGATTATTACTTTTTGAATAAAATATTGATTTTTTTTAATTAATACTTGATTATCTCCATATATTTTACAACTTTTTAATATTGTATATTAATAGTTAAAGCTTAGTTGCCAAAAAATTAAATTTAACTCTCATTTCTCAGTATAATATGAAAATTATTAAAAAAGTTAATTATTTACATTTATGCTCTAAAAAAATAAGCAATATCCTTAAAATTTTGATATCCAAAACTCAGTGTTATCTACTGATACAAAGTTTTGGGTATCAAATGTAAGTTTTTCATCAATATCTACTATTTGCTTGATAGTGAAATGTAAGGAAATTATCAAAGAGAAAAATATTTCAATTGGAAAATAACATATCAAATATTCAAAAAATGTATTCATATTGTTATATTTAGAAATTTATCTTGTTTGCAGATTCATTTCTAACAATTCTAAGGAATTCAAATTAAGAAATTATAGGAATATAATTGTAGAAAATTGGATATTAAATTGAGCTTTATGGATAAATATAAAATTGGATTAGTGTATTAATGAAAGAATGCATATCATTAGACTTTATTTCTAACTATTAAATTGTCAAATTAATTGGTAGTGGATCCACAGCTAATGTAATACTTATTTTTAGTTTAAGGTTTATTAAGTTCGATCTAAAATAGATGACTTAGATTGTGCAATTAAAGTATTCGATAAAGCATAATTTTCGATAGATTATTAGATAAAGTAATCCATATTATTTGAATTATAATATTTAAAACTACTAAATCATCCTAATATTGTTAAATATTTAGGAGTGTTTGAATCAAATTCATAAATTATTTTAATATCAGAATTATTAGTAGGAGGAGATCTAAAGAGCAAAATAGAAGAAAGAAAAATTGATGAAGATTAAATTAAAATTATTATGAAATCTATTTTAGGTGGACTAGAATATATGCATAGTTTTGGCATATTTCATAGGGACATTAAAAAATGCAATATTATGTTAAGAAATTAAACTGGCTATGATTCTATATGTCTAATTGATTTTGGTTTAGCTGAAAAAGCTAATAATGAAAATAACTATTTATTTAAATACTGTGGTACTCCTGGTTGTGTTGCTCCTGAAATCTTAAGAAAACAAAAATATGGATTAAAAGTAGACATCTATAGTGTAGGTATTTTATGCTATTAATTGATGTTTGGGAAAGATCCCTTTAAATCAACAACAACAAAAGAAATAATAGTAAAGAATTTCTTAGGGCATATTGAAATATCTAACACGTCATCAATTTCAAAAAATGGAATACACTTCCTAAAAGGGTTGATTGAAATAGATCCTTTAATTCGATTTTCAGCCACATAAGCATTAAAGCATCCATTTTTGTAGCAGGAAACTAATAAAATAATTGTCTGTAGAAATAAATTTAATAGTTTGCCAAAAAAGGATACTTTAAGATTAAAGCCTCTAGTATTTCATAATAGTCGTAATTAATCACCTAACAACACCTCCAAAACTTCACCTACTAAATTTTACCTTAAAACAGATATGAGTCCTCTATCAAATTACTAGAAATCTAATTGTGAGACAACTAGATTAGTTTCAAAATCTTTTTTTTTAAGAAATTTAAAAAAAATGAATACTAAATGATTACTGCAAATTGATTAAATTAGAATCTAAATTCATCTTTCAAAAATCATTATTATACTCCTAGAAGTCTAAAAACAGGATATTATTTTTTTTATTGATAATAGTTATTAAAATTCATTCATTATTTGAAAAAGGTATTGAATTACCTTTTCAAATCTAAGAAAATAACTATAGGATCTATCGTATAGTGGTTAGTACCTGAGGCTTTAACCCTCAAGACCTTGGTTCGAATCCAAGTAGGTCCTTTTTTTATTTTTAAAATATATTAATAACTAAATTCTCAAAATATTTTAAACTTTGAATTATTAAATTCCTATTATTATTTTTCATGAAAAAATTTTAAATTAAATATTCTTTTTCATAATTTCAGTAAGAAAAAAAATAAAAACAGGATCTATCGTATAGTGGTTAGTACCTGAGGCTTTAACCCTCATGACCTTGGTTCGAATCCAAGTAGGTCTTTTTTTAATTTTTTAATTATTATAAATAAATAATTAAACTCTCAATATATCCTGAAACTTTTATATGTTTTCTAGTAATTTTGGAAATGGTAGAAACAGTATTTTATTTCAAACTCTAATCGCTAAATTTTTCTGTTATATATTACTCTTTTCCCATAAATATAAATTAAATATCAATTATTTCCATTTGCTTACAATTTCCTAACTTTAATACTTATTGAATTTATCATTTTTAACTGTTTCATGTATGATATAAAAAACTGTATTCATTACTTCAAATCAAAATCATCTATGAAAGTCTAAAAATTTGAATTTATCAGATCTAAATTCATTTATGAATTTCACCAATAAAGAATAGATTAAAATAGATGATTTAAAAAAAAGCAGAAATAGACATTTTAGAGGAGTCCCATAAATTAATGTAAACATGAATTTATATTCAAAATCTTGTTTGGCTAATATGACGATTGGATTAAGATCGCGCAAACGATTTTCTCATTTTTCTTTTTTTTATTTTTAGAGGTATTTTTTTAGCTTTTTTTAATTTAGCTGTGACCTATTCTAAGTTAAATCTAGTATCATAAAACTCCATATCAGTTTAGGTATCAATTTCACATTCTTTGGCAGCCATTAATTTAGAAATCTCTATTTCTATTAATAAAACTTAGTCTATTTCATAAAATTTAGTGTATTCTTAAGAATAGGATTATAATTATTATGATTGTTATTATTATTATTATTATTATTATTAATTTAGTTCTTCTTTTTCTTCTATTTTTTAACTTTAATCCGTTTTGATTTAATTTATTATAATAGTTCCTCTTTTTCCACTTGATTTATTTTTTCTATCCAAAGGAGTAGACTCTCTTTCTTGTAACACAAAATTTTTTGATTAAATACCTTTTTAGATAGATATTTTAGTTGCTTGTCTTTTTGACTTGCTTGATTTTTCATCTCTATTATTTATATCTGATTCTTTTCTCCTCGAATCTCTCTTATATAATAATAAATTTTATGAACGAATCTTTTTCTCTGATTCAAATTATGAGTTTGACTCACTTACTTCTTATTCGTCTTAAGCTGAATCTTACTACATATGGAATTTGTTAGAAATAATAAATTCCGAATTAAGTCCTATTTCATTCAGAAATCCTTGATATGCACAAAAATTGAAAACTGAAGATTAAAGATTTCTCAATTAACTAAGAGTGTTCTATTTATTAATAATTAATTTACATTACATTCTGAATTTTCTCATTTTTTCTTGATCTAAAAATACATTTTCTACTCTATTTTTCATCGTGATCATTTTTTTTAAATAACCTTAAGCAATTAGGGGTATAAAATACAAAAGGACATCTAGTAAATGTATGATTTTAACGACATAATTCACATCCTCCCATTTTAACTCTTCCATTAAATTCAATCTAATGTTTAACATAATAAAAATGTTCTCTATCTTTTTGATTATATCTTAATAAATCTTAAAGATCATCATATGTAATATAAGCTAATTTAGAAAATTTTACAGCTCTAGTTGAAAACAAAGCAGGATGTTAAGAAATAAATGATTTTTCATCAATAGCTTAATTTCTTTGATATACTTTAATAATTTTATTGTTACTAATAAAAGCTTCAACCTCTCCTTTTAAAATAAAATAAATTCGATCAACTTTTTATCTACTAATGATAAATATGTTACCCTTCAATAGAGATAAGTTCTTCTGGCACAAATGTTTATTCTTTAACCAAGATGCATAATTTTTCTATAAATTATTAAGAAAAGTTTTATCTTATTAATTTTGAATTCTATAACAAATTCTTATAAAAGTCTATTTTAACTTCTTTGTTAAGATTTCCTGATAGATGAACCATTAATTTTTCACATTCTGATTCTGTATCTCTTTCTTATTTTAGATAATATTCAAAAAACTTCTTAACTTTAACTTATAAATCTTTGTTTAATCCTCTTTTTTTAATAAAAGAATCGATCATTGTCATCCTATCTCTTAGATAGTTTTTATTTTCACTCATTTAAGCAAAAATAGATCCAATACTTGAAATAGTGTAACCAAAAATAATTGAACTCAATAACGTAACAAAAATTACAAAAACCTTTTCATACATAGTTACCTTAAATTTTAAAGAAATTTAAATACAGGAATAATATCTCCATATCCGATTGTTAAAGTTGTAATACATGCCCAATAGAAACTTGTAATATATCTGGCCTTCCAATTCTCCTCTGATAATTATGCTCTCTATATCCAGGTGTTATTTTCAAATTCAGATTCTTATATAGCAATAAAATGCCAAAAGCAAGCTATGATATGAGATGCAAATAAAAAGGTTGACATAAGTGATATAATATCCACTGAGGATGCAAAATTAACCCTAAGATTAAGAGTTTCAACTATATTTTCAAAAATATGCATGACCTAAATACTAACTATTAAGATTTACTCTTGAAACTCTGAATAATAACACAAATTCTATATAAGGGATATTTTATCTACCAATCATAAATGGGATTATCACAATAAAATCTAAGACAAACTTTCCTTTTAAATAATGTTTAAATATTTATCCTCGATTCAAAACAAGTACTCCTCTTGAATAGTATGCCACATTGAAATTCAACAAAATCTCAAATAAAAATACATATTAAGGTAGAGTGTCAAGGAAAAAATCTACACCATCTACCACAGTTATATCAAAAGATATCTTAAGTGGAATATATAATATGTTGATCAAAAGAATTAAAAATACCACAACATCCCATTGTAACTTCAGTATATTATCAGGTTTAATTGGCTTAATAATTGAAGAAAAAACACTTAAGAAACCCATATACATTTTTAATTTTGTTTGTAATGCTTACTATTATAGTATATAATAATAACCCATGATCCTTCTTTTTCTCTTGCTCTTATCAATTTATGGGTCAAATAAAAATTGAAATCGGCTGCTTTATCTCCAATCACTTTGAATTATCGATGATCTAGATATCTTAGCTTAAATTTATCAGAATTAGTTAATAGATAAGTAACAAACCGGGCTACAAGAACTATAATATTTAGAGCTCTGTCCTTCCAAATCCTGTTTTAAAATCCTTATTAATTATTAAACTCTTCAGAATCAACTTAAGAAGCAATGCTTTATTCACTTGCATCATGAGAAATCTTTATTTTTTCAAGCATATTAAATTATGATTGTTTAGTTTTAAAATTAGATAAGAATTCATCTTCCTCATTTTGGAGATTTCTTTTGCTAATCAGTACCATTGAATTTGCTATCTGTGGACTTGATAAAGGACATTCATTTTAATCAAGTTGTAACATTAATTTACAATAATAAAATTTGTATTTCTTTTATATATTAAGCACTTATTTAAAAAGTAACTAAAAATTTAGAATTATAACTTATACATCAATTCAGCCATTAAATTAATTTATTATGGCAATTAATTAACTATTTTAGGTTGAAATAATTTACATCACCCTATCTAAAATCCTAACAAAATATTAATAATGAAAAATTGTAATTTATAGAGATTTATAAAAACTTTATAATCATATCAATAAATATTAAAATATTGTGTACATTCGAAATTAATATTAGAATTTATATAACACCCATTTAGGGTTGATGTTATTAATTAAAAATTAAAAATGGACCTACTTGGATTCGAACCAAGGTCTTGAGGGCTAAAGCCTCAGGCACTAACCATTATACGATAGAGGCTGTTTTTATTAATTTTCTAAATGAAATTGAAAAAGAATAATAAAAGAAAGTCATACATGTTTAAGGATTCATAGTACTTGTAATTAAGTGGATTATGAAAAATTTTCAGAGGTCTAAATTTGATTGGAAAATTAAGGCACATCTATTGAAGGATGAATGATCCACAAAAAATTCAAATAAAATGTATAATAAAACTATATTCTCATATCATTACAATTAAATATTTTGATAAATATGGAAACATCTTTAGATGCAAATAATCAGGCTAACTTTATTATGATATGATGTAATTTAGATTGTTACTTAACACAATTTAAGTTAATTTCATTAACTTTTAAACTAAAGCAGAAAAATATGCTATGAGAGCAGGAAGAAAGATTATTTGAGATGAAATTGCAAAAACAATTTAAAAAACTAGTGAATGTTGCTAAAAATGATAAACAACTAAAATTCAAGGTAAGCAAATTATTAATATATATTCACAAATAATAATAAAAAATGAAATCATTTACCCTCATCTACTACATTATTCCTTAGGACAACGATGATGTTGAAATACCAAATGCTTTCGGGTAATTTTATATGTTGATTACAAGAATAGGTAAACCAATTGATTAAGTCACCCTTAAGGATATTAAGACTAGTTTTCCGCTTTAGGGAGAATATATCTTTAGATTTAGATATAAAACAAGTCATAATACAGTCTGGCTTGATTTACCTACAGATATAGCTTAAATTCCGTTATTCAACAATCGCATCTTGATTAAAGCGACAAGAATAAATTGGGAAACTCAAAATAATTAAAATCAATCAGTTTCTGTATCATAGCAACCTAATACACTTCCATCTCAACAGACTCAAAACTAGATAGTGAATTAATAAGCATTTGCATAATTTCAATAGCCGTAACAGAATCAATAGCAATCATAATAGTAATAATAATAGTCCCAAAAGTAAAATTTAATGGATTTTTGATTGTTGTGTTATTTAATATAATATATATGTATTGCTGTTTCAAGTCCAATATCTTTAACTTGGTTCTCTAGGGAATTTCATTTCTTCAATGCAAACAATAACATCATCATAAATTGAGTTATTAATGAATGGTAAATTTTACAATGCTGGTCCTTATCTCACTCTTGCATATTTATCATAAACTGAACCATGGCAAATACATACCCAACCCTATTATGATTAGTGATCATATTACATTATAAGCACCTAAATAAGGGATTGGAATGCATCCCAAATGTGTGCACAATGCACTAACAACCAAAACTTTAGTGTTACCACAATTAGTAAGAACAACTTCAGAACTAAAAATTAATTTAAGAATATACCTTGGATCTAAAATTGTTTCTTTTGGTAAGTTATCTTCATCTTTAATTTCTTGCTATGTCAATCTTCTAATGAAAACTGGTGTACCATTCCATACTATTTACATGACTTCACCTGGTGGTAAATCTCCGATGCTATGCATAAAATGTAAATTATTACTCCATCTCAAGATATGTATCTCTGTCATATCTCTTCCAACCATTTAATCTGCCAATAAGTCCTACTGCAAACAATCTTGCAAAAGAAAGCAATCCACCATAATAGACAGCATTCAATGCATAAATTTATGTTCTTTTAATTTCAGTCTCGTGTTCATTATGAACTCTAAATTAAATATTTTAACTATAAGTACCTATTCTCATCAAACCAATTGTCCATTTGAACTTTGAAATCAATATGATCTCCGAAATTTCCTGGTCTTGCAGATGTTGTAAAGAATTATGGTGCTTCTGATACTTGTACTCCTTTATATAACTTCTAGTTGACTCGACTATTATATTCTGAAACAAGACCAAAGTGAGCTCTGCCTATAAATGATCTTCGGAATGCTCCACTAATCATTTTAAATCTTTTTTTATATAATTTATTAATAAATAGTTATTATTCTCATATTTTCATCTCTTATATTGATTGTCTTATTGTCATTAAATTACTCTTTGTTATCTGTTCTGGAGTGGCTTGTAGAATTTTTTAGATTTAAGCTTTTTTTGTGAACACTTGAAAATTATTGTTATTTTCAATAATCATTCTAAGTAGACTGTAATAAAATGTAAGTTATTCTAGAACATAAACCATGGTTTCTTCTTGTAATTGTAATTATTAAGAATCACTTACTCCTGCTAATTTATTATTACATTTATTGAACAAATCTCTTATACATCTTTACAATAATGTACTAAATAAGAGATAAAATTCATAGCTCTCTGTTACAGATTTAAAATTTTCATATATCTTTTAGAAGCTTCTATCTTTAAGCAAAGATTGTTTAAGTGATTGATTGCCCTCTATCATTTAATACTAAATTTAATTTTCTAACTAATTACTTATTTGTCATGATATTCTTTTGAAATCAAATATAATTAATTCACTTGACTTGCATATTTACCAACTGATTCTATATACACATCAAATTCATAAAGTTGAAACACATTTCTCTTCTTTTCAACAACTTCTCTCAACAAAATAGTTTTAAAAAACATATTCTTAATAATCAAGAATTTCAATTTGATTTATTATTCTTAATTAAATACAACTTATTTCTCCAATATTCGAACTATTCTGAACATTAACTCAACAAATTGAAATTAAGCTTAAATAACTTCATCATTTTGTGTCATAAATCTAACACTTTCTCTACTTTTCAATGCTGATTAAGGCATTGCAGTTTGAGCCACCAAATTAATTTTTCTTGTTGGCTGGTATTCTGTAGCTCTTTGTGGAGATCTATGATCTCTGTTTTATACTGATGAATTTCTGTCAGCCAATGGTCTTGGTGCAGTCATTGTATGTCTTCTATAGAAAATAGGATGATGTTCTAAATCGCTGCAGCAAAATCTTTTTGTTTCATCTACTGATAAACATTTTAAAATAAACTCTATTGTTTCTCTAGATACAGGGATTTATTAAGGAAATGCTGGAGTTGTTCTTAGCATTATTTAGGCTAAATCTTTTTCATTTGCTGCTTAAAATGGTACTTCTCCATATAACATTTCATAAAATATCACTCCCAAACTCCAAATATCAGTTTTCTCTGAATACACATTTTTTATCATTGTTTATGGACTCATATACAAAGCTGTACCAACATTGTAATATATAGTATCTGGTGGTGCATTCATCATTTTAGAAAATCCATAATCAGCAATTTTGGGAATGCCGTTCCGTATTAATATATTTATTGGCTTCAAATCTCTATGTATTACTCCCTTTGCTACCTGCTCTTTAAAACCATTTACAATATGCTTCATTATTTTTATAGCCTCTATTTCATCAATTCTCTACTTCTTTTTTATCAACTATCCCAAATCACCTAATGAAGTTAAACATTATGATTACCCTAATTACAATATTCAGTTATAATGTATGTGCATTGGGGTTTATGATAATAATCATACATTTTCACAACATTTTCAGAATTCATCAAAGATAAGGCTCGTATTTCTTGATTCAACAAAAATTCTTCAACTTCATTAGTTATTTTACTTCTATCTATTATCTATCTGTCAGATTAAATTATTATACTTTTATCGCAACGGTCTCATTAGTATTTTCATTCTTTCCCTTATACACAGAACTGCTGAAACCTGATCCTATATGATCATTCGCACTATAACTATAGTGTTCAAACTTAATTAATTTTCCCGACTGAAATGCTGTTGCTGGCACTTGTGCAAATTTCATTCTTGATATAATTTTATGTATTATAAATTAATAATCAACTATTAATCAACTTTCTAAATAAGCACATCTATTTGTTAATCAACTTTAATAAACGCTGTTTTAAAATTGTAGAGCTATTTCTAATAAAAAATAAGCAGATAATCTATTACAATTTCTTTTATTGGTATACAAAATTTTTGATATTATTATACAGATTCATTTCTCTATTCTAATTTATGTTCAAATTCTTGCCTTTAGTATTGAAATGAGAATTAATTCTAAAAACTAAGAATTTTTAATTTAAACTTTAACTTATTATTCAGCTAATTCTCACCAAAAAAATTAGTAAAATATATAAATTGTTAACTTAAGCAGAGTTATGCAAGTATTTAGTTTAAATCATCACCCATATCACATTACTGAAGTTCATGTTTTGAATTTCAATATTGAATGTAATTTTAATTCATGTTTATTATGAATTTATTCATTCTAAGCTCATTAGTTAACGATTTAGAGTAAATTATTTAAAATAAAATTTCTCAAGTTAACTTATAAAATAATAGAATGGTAATTGAAAATCATGATATTCATTTGATAGATTTAAGAGCCCTAAATTAATCCATAGTTGGGACCAATAATTGCAAAACAATTGTAAACTATTATTAAATAACCTATTGATGGTAAAAATATAAAATATATTGTATTAGGTGTTCATGTGATGTTTAACGAACAGGATGTTTTTGATATTTAAGCAGATATAGAAGGACCATGTAATAAAAATAGAAAATATTTTAGTTGATACTCCGTTTTAAGGAGGAGTTTTCAGATGTAAATTAATTTTGCCACCTTAGTTCCCATAAGTAGCACCAAAAGGTATTTACAATTATAAGTTAGGTTTGTTTAATACTAAAATATTTCATCCAAATGTATCCGAAAAGGGAGAAATATGTGTTAATACATTAAAAAAGGATTGGAATCCTCTTTAATGGTCGTTAAAGAATATTTTTGAAGTGATTAAGTGTTTATTAATTGTTCCATTCCCTGAGAGCTCCCTAAATGAAGAAGCAGGCAAACTCTTCATGGAAAACTATGATGAATATTTTAAAAGAGCAAAATTACTTACAAGCATCTATGCTATAAAATAAGATGGAAATGTCTTAAAAGGAAATAATTAAGTAAATAATTTAAAATATTTAAGAATGTTAATGATGATATAGATAAGAAAAATAAATTGGCCCAAACCCAATTAAAAAAAGAAAATGATCAAAAGAAATGGCTGAAAAGAATTTGATTACTAATAATTATTAAAAAAAGTCATTTATATATATTGTGTATTCTATTTATATTAAAATATAAATCTCATTGATAATTATTTAAAGTTAAGTATTTTTATGGTTTTGGTTGAAATAAATTAATCAAACATTTATAATTTAATTTCCTCTTTGATAAAATTCCTTTGGTTTTATAATCTAATAAAATCATTTTTATTTTATTTTTACCTAGAATCATTTTAGAAATTTGAAGCAATATCGATTACAAATATTATTAAACTTATGATACTAACTTATAGAAAACTGCATTCGTTACATAATCATAATTGTATAATTTCTGAGAGATCATAATATGGGTTGTCCCTCATATCTAATTTTGTTTCAGTGCATTTATCTATTTTAAATTTTATCGTATTTCTATTACTCAATATATTTATCTCTATTGCATCGAGGTTTTAATAACTTATTGATTGGGTTAACCATTATGATGTGTTATATTTATAAATAGATCTAAAAATATACTAACTGATTATATTTTAAAGCGAAAGTAACATCAATATGCAGTTACAGCTGCTAATAACCAATAAATTTTACTGCAAATTTCTATTTTCCTCAATTCATCAAGGATATATGAGATTTTTCTTTAAAGATGAATAGCCTTAACCATTTTATTAATTGTAATAACATATAAAGCATCTTATGGATCATATTTTCAAATATACAATCTATTAATTTAATTCAATATGGCGTTCCTTTTATATTAATATAGGTATGAAAGATGTTTCTTATAAGCAAATTACAAATAATTTTAATTTTGCATTTTTGTATTGATTTAAAAATATTGAAACCTTATTTATCCTATAAGTGTAGCAATCATATTGTATTCATAGTCTATAGTTTATTGATTTCTAATTCAATTAAATATCTCTTTTTTGTAACAAATATTTATATTTACTCCTAACTTTTTTTTAAGTTTAGATGTATTGCTGCCCTTAAATTAAAACGTCAATAATTTAGTTAGAACTAAAAATCTATCTATATTTATTTTCAGGAAGATTTTTGGATTTTAATTGAACATAGGTTATAAAAATCATAAGAAAAAAAAAAGAAATTATTTATTCTCACTGATTAACTGATTAGATATATTGAAAAAATTGTAAATAGAAAACAGTTTGTAGAGTTTTCCAAAAATTTATCATTTAGAAGTCATGATTTCTAAAGATAACCCTACCATAATTAACTTGGCATTTTGAACTTCGAGCTAATGTCTTCTAAACAGGTGTTAAAATTTTAACTCAAATAATAAATGTAATTGAATTTTGACTTATATTATATTCTAAATTAATGGTTTAAGACAAACAAAACTAAGATTTAATAATTATAATGATTCTAATTCAAATGCTCTCTATGGTTTCTCAAAACGGATTCATCAGTTAATAATTATTTGTGAGGACTTTAGATAAATATACATTATTCTATTGAGGAATGTTAATTCCTTGAATTTATTCTATATTTTGATTCCTTCTATATGCTAAATTTTCTGGATTGGTTAAAAATTTTAAATATTCCTCTTTTAATGTTTTTTAATCCATTTGAATTTTTCTTAAGGGATCTAATGACTTACTGACTCTTTGTTTGTAATTTTCAGTAACTTTTTTCTTTTCTTCATAATTCTCGTTTTATCTTATGTAATCAATGAATTTTGGTCTTGTAGCTTAACTATTTAGTCTGTTCAGGAGATCATCTGGACTTTATAATTTCTCATATTTTTAGAAATAAAATCTTCTTTTCATATTCTTAATTATAATTATTAATTATTTACTGTCACATCCACTAAACAAAAAGAAGAAATTATTATAACATAAAAATCATATGGCATCTTTAATGAAACCAAAGAATTTTATTTAATCGAACTTTTAAGTTACTTATTTCTGAAGTAGCTAATTGAAAAATTAATACTGACATCTAATCACACTACAATACAATATAATATGGAGAATCCTCTTTAAGACATAAGTCAAAAAATATTTAAATATAATTACAACAAATACACTATTATAATAATATTTTTATATATGAAAACAAACAATAAGAAAATTTTTCCATCCAATACTTAAAACTACTAATCCGTTCCTTAATTAGAGCATGACAATGGATCTATGTATAAAATGCACTAATCCACAGTTTCAAAACCTCCACTCTCGATAGTTCCAAGTGAAGCAAATTAAAGCTATTATTAAATAATAGAAAAAAATAAATTGCTATATCTTGATTACTATAGCCAATATAATGAAATGAAATTCATGGAAAATATGGCAAGTATTCTATTTTAATAAATGAAAAGGTTTGAGACCTAAATCTGAAAAGTTAACATTATTAGAAACCTTTTTCAATATGTTTGAAGACATGATTTCTTGTCTTTAGGTCATTTAAAATACTCTACTTCTTATGAACTTTGAAGCCCCTGATTTTACATAAACTTATGGCTACTTGCCAAATATTATGGCTGATATTTTGAATAAGGACATTAAAGTAAGAAATTTGCTTAAAAAAGACATTAGAAGGTTTGCATTTAGAAATAGAGTTTTAATCATCTCTAAGATTTTTAGAAACTGTGTTAGAGGCATTGCAATTTAATTGTGAATAAGCAAATAGAATTCATCAATTGGATGTGAAAGCCTGGTCATAAAAATGCTTTAATCATCTCAACAGCTTTATAGACCTATAATAAAAATCTTAAGCATCTTAAACAACAATATTATGTCCTTGTTTTAAATGATTTATATTATATTAATTTATATATGATGTAATAAAAAAAGCATCCTAATCAGAACCATCTTCAATATCAGACAAGAAGCCATTCTTTAAATAAATCATATTCATCTAAATAACCTTCTCCAAATTTACCATTATTACTTAGATAATAAACAACTTTTCCAAATAATAAAATTAACAATGAAAATATTTCTATGGTTGCTAACTAAAATATAGAAATTTTAGGTGACTTTATATTGCCATCCTATAAATATACAAAATAGTAGAATATTATTTTGGCAGATGAACTGACAGAAAAAGTTTCATCGTTACGCAATAATAAAAATTTAAATGTTGTTAAATAATTGGTTAGGAAAAGAGTTAAAACATAACATAGCGATTTAGAAAGCTCTATAATCTCAACCCAAAGATTGATTACAGATCCAGGTATAGTTCTTCCAAAGAAATTATAAAATAATTAATTCCTCATTGATAAAGAGAAAGTATTTGAAGATGGAGTCAAATATCCTTATAGATTATATATGATGAATAAAAAGAGACAAAATTTAATATCTTAATTACTTACAAATACAAATATAAATGAAGTATCAAAAGATAATTAAAACGATTTTAAAAACAAAGATTTGGCAGATAGATTGGTAGCCTAAATTAAAACTTCCTAATAATAAAAAACTAAGAACGCTTTAACATCAAAGAGTTATATGAATAATGCTCTTTATTCTTTATTGGCTTTAAACAAAAATTCCTAGGAAGCTGTTAAACTAAAATATAGATAAAATTTACCAAAAGATTCGAGGTTTTATTTAATGTGATTTAAATATATGTATTTAGAACTAATACTTTTATGTGAATTTATATTTCATTTTATGATAAGGATTTTATTTCTATAAAAGATTGAGCATTTCCTTATCAATTATTACTAATTTCAATAAACTCTAATTATATCACTATTTACATCAATATCTCATCCATAATTATTGGACTAAGGTCAACTTAAATCGATCAATATATATTTAAGAAAGTATATTGTATTTATTAGATAAGACTTAAATAAAGTATTTTTTTAGATTACAGCCATGCAAAATTAAGGCTTGAATTTTTGAGGGGTTAAAATACTTGATCATTTGAATAGAAATAAAAGAAGAAAATATTTATAATAAGAGGCATTTAAATTTGAGTTCACAATAGTTAGAATTTCAATCTAGAATTCTACAACCTCAAATTAAGTAAAACATGAATACAAATAACAAATAATTAAAAATAGGATTAAAAATTATATAATTAATTATAATGAAATATTTACATCTATTTAAACTTGTTGTATTCTTACATAGTTCCTATATAGTATTAGGGGATGAAATTGAAAATCCAGAAGAGCCTCATCATCATAGATATAGCCCTACGGAAGGAACATTTTGGTTATTTCTTTTATATGCACTTGGATTATCTATTTTAGCAGCATTCTGTTCTGGTAGTACTCAAGGATTATTATCAATTGATATGTTGAATTTAGAACTTAAGTAGAAGAGTGGAACAGAAAATGAAAAGAAAGTGGTAATACATCTATTTTATTATAGGCTTAAATACTATTACCTGTAATATCCCAGCATCATTTATTATTATCAACATTGCTGGTTGGAAATGCTTTTGCTTGTGAAACTTTGCCAATAATTTTACATTAGTTGGCTCCTGATTGGTTGGCAATTCTGATATCTGCTGGGATAATTGTGTTGTTTGGAGAAATTATACCATCAGCATTTACTACAGGGCCTGATTAATTAGTAATTGGAATGAAAATGATTCCTTATGTAAAAGTATTATAAGCCATACTATATATAATTTGTTATCCATTGAGTCTGTTACTAGATTATGTTTTAGGAGTGCATCTTCATCAAAGATACAAGATAAAAGATGTTAGAGGGTTGTTGAATTTGCATGCTTAAGATAGTGGACATGGAAATAATGCTTAATTGTCTAAAGATTAGATGTAATTGTTGGATTCTATGATGGAAATGAGAAAATAAACAGTAATGAAGAATTGTAAGGACATAAAGAAAGTCTTTATGATAAATGCTGAAGAACGTTATAGTTCAGATTTAAAAAATAAAATAAGAATAAAAGGATTCTCAAAGATTCCTGTTTATTAAGGATAAAACAAAGATTAAATAATCGGAACAATACAAGCTAAATCAATTCTAAAATTGACAGCATAAGATTATGGCAGACCTTTGTCGTCTTTACTATAGATGTAAGAACCATTAATAGTTCCAAAGGATACTACAATGTTGGAAATGTTAATGTTGTTTCAACATGAACGAAAATCATTGGCTTTTATTTGTGATAAAGGAAAAAAAGTATAAGAATATAATACAATGAATGTAATTCTATTTAATTACGTTATAGATATCAAATTTAATAGTTGAAGGATAGAATAATATTATTGCATTGATTGGTTTGACGGATGTATTCGAAGAGATGCTTGACTTTGAGATTGAGGATGAAGATGTTCATGGAACTTTGCGTGATTATCCAAGATAGAGAAATAAATATAATGAGTTGAAGGTCATAAATGAAGAGTAAGAAAAGTAAGGTAGGGGTCGCGAATTGAAATAGAAACTATTATCATGATATCATATGGCGTTCATTGTATCGATAGTATTACAATTTCTTTAAAATATCCTATACATTCTTATTGCTTCTAATATAAAGAGGTTCTTGGGTCAAATTCAAAAGAACTGGTTCTGGTAGAGTTCTTTATTTTTATACTTTTGTTGTTGTATCCATAGTAGGAGCAGTTGTTAATCTACGCTGTACCGATACAGCTCGTCTTTTTGGAACAGATGTCCTACTTTGAATTCGTGCATGAAATTTTTAACCCAAAGGTTCTAATATTAGAGTTTAATTATGCTGAGCTTTGACCATTTTATTCTTAGCTGAACTTGGATACCATGGACCAAAAGTGCTGGTTAGACTTGGAGAGTAATTTGATTGCCAATCGTTCATTATTAAAATTATAATGATCAAATTATCAAAGGTTGACAAACACATCTATAAGCATTTAAATTTGTCAAATATCTTCTTATTGAAGATAAGGATGCTTGAAAAATCTGCTGCTCTTAATGTTTAAGTAGGAACATTATAGGATCCTAAAATGCTCAAGGTTTGGCACTTTTCTGTGAACATATGCTATTTATAGGAATAACTAAATATTCAGATTCATCAGGATATTTACATTTTATTTCAAAGCACTTTGGAATGACTAATGCATGTACTTCTGCAACAAATACTAATTATTTCTTCACTCTAGCAATTGATCAATTAGAGGGACATTAGATAAGATTTGCTAATTCTTCAAGTATCCACTTTTTAAAGAATCATGTCTTTAAAGAGAAATGAAGGCTGTTGATTCTGAATTTAATTTGATTTTACAAAATGACTTTTAGAGAAAATAGTAAGTAAGTAAATTATTGGCACCATCTAATTCATCTTATTCTTAATTTACTATTGGTAATTTAGACACTCTAGGTTAGGTTAATAGATAATAACATGTAGATTTTCATTAAGTTACTATTCTAGTAACTTAATGAAATTAGTGGTACTTCGGATGAAGCATTTAAATTCTCAGAACTTTATCTCAAAATCAAATCGACAAGAAAACGATTAGTTCTGTATTAGCATATAATTGAATTAGTTTTCAATTATTTAATATTCTGTAAGTTAATGAATAAATTTTTTAAGATGTTCTGTAAATTAAAATCTATAATTTGATTATCTTGAAAAACAGAATCTTTTCGATTTTGTGTTGAGGATTTAGCATAAAGATTGCATTTATATCCTGTTTAAGATGTCTTAAAAGCATATCATTTAATTAGGAATTTTGATTCTAATCTAATCAACAATACGATTAATCAATTAAAAAGAAATAATTTAAATGTAGTTCTGTCAAGTTAGTAATTTTAAGGGAAGTAAAGAATCTTTGAAAAATATTTTGGTACTGAATATGAAATTTTAGATTTGTCTTTGAAATATTCTAAACTCATAATCAAATATTTCGTTTACCTAATTTACACAGATATCTTCCGAATTAGGCTGATTTGTTGGGCAATCCTAATAGTTAATAATCCAAAAATAATTTATGAGTCAGCATAATCTTAAGGTTATTTCAAATAAGATTATAAATTTAGTTTTCCAAAAATATTCATTAAAATGAGATAATATTTAGATTAAATTGGAAAATCTATATCAAATGAAGTACTTGGTGCTCTTTGATAAAGTTTACTCACAATACATTTAAGAGAATTGTTTTACAAAGCAGAAGTGGCTTAATTGTCTCCATCTCATAGATAAGAATAGGGTTCATTACCTAATATTGGATTAATGAGTACTAGCGCAGAATGGATTAAACGTCGTGTGCCACTTTATCCAGATATGTATTCATTATTATTATGAGTGTATTATAATAATATATTATATAATGAAATCTCTCCAAAAATTACTCAAAAATAACAAAGACATGGGACATTAATACATTGATTTTATGTAGCTTTTTGAAAAGAAATTGAAATCATGTATCATCAATCATAATTCACGTAAAAATATTCTTGCTCAATATAAATAATAACAATACAATCATTAACCAATGCCTTTTTTTGAATCTGAAGAGTTGGTAGTATATGGTTCGTTTGAGAATAGTAATATTCATGCATGTTGTCAAGAAGAGAAAGGAGTATTGAATGTTCTACTTTCCAGTGATACTAATACTTAAGGTTGCACTTAATGGTTTTATTTTGGAATTAAGATGCACAACAAAGGAACACTAAAAATACGCATATTAAATAATCGTCGTTAAAACACTCTCTTTAAAGATTGCAATCATGTTTATGTGTATGATGATGAAAAATGGACTGTGGGTAAAACCTAAGAGATGTACTATTATAGAACAAACATTAATCATCCATTCTATCATCATGAAGATGCTGGTATTGCTTAACTTCAATAAAACTTTTCTTTATACACATTAGAATTCACTTATGAGTTCAAATAAACAGAAAAAATAGTATTTTTTGCCTTAACTCGACCGTATCCAGTCAAAAAACTTTATAGATTTATTGATTAATGTCCATTAAAAAGAAAGTCAGTATGTATCACAACTTTAGGATTACCTATTTGGCAAATCAAAACTCCAAAATAAAATGGAAAATAAATTGTGGTAATTTTAGCTAGACAACATCCAAGTGAAACTGCTGGATCTTTTATATGCTAAGAAATATTACGTATTTTATGTAAAGGACACTCAAGTATGTAAAAGTATAGATTCATAATATACCCAATGTTAAATCCAGATGGTGTTTTTCTGGGAAATTCTCGTTGTAATTTTAATGGCATAGACTTAAATAGGTAGAGATATGAATATTTATTTTTAGAAAATGGGATAATCCAAAATAAAAAACAGAACCTGAGGTACATTATGTATTTAAATCCATTTCAAAATATTCTAACATTGCATTTGTGATAGATTTACATGGTCATTCAAAAAAGTTTAATCAATTTCTTTATGGTTGTTTACATGGAAAGAGTGTTGCAGAGTATATGAGGATAAGATAGTTTGGAAAGATTCTAGCTCATCATAATGAAATTTTCTCATTTAAAGTACCTTAATATTTAATAGAGGGATTGTTCATATGGTGTTAGTCCTGATAGAGTTGGTACAGCTAGAGTAGCTTTATGGAAGAGATTAAATATTGCAAATTCAATGACAATAGAAACAAGCATTTATGGTTAAATGGGTAAGGCCTTTAGTTTAGAAGATTATCATGCTCTAGCTTAAAATATATTGCGTGCACTTGATCTCTATAATGAATAAGTGGACTCACCTGAATTGAATATCAATAGAGAAATGAGCAAGGCACTAAAATATGATAGTGGAAGTGACTCGGAAGCAGAATAAGATTTAATTATTCCAAGACCAAATAGAATTAAAATAACATCTAGAAAGGAATCTTCATGCAAGCATCAATCTGTTGGATATGGAGGCATTAAACAAAAATTAGAGGCTCCCTAATTGATACATCAACATAGTTAATTTTTTAAGGATTAGTCTTTTGTTGAATTGCTACCATAGCCTTCCAAACTTCTTAGTCACAGTTCAAATAAAGTCCAACTTTAGAAGATAAGGTCTCGAATGAACTCATTTTAAAGTCAATACATAGAGGAATAACCGAAATTTGGAAATATGATATCAGCTTTGCAAGTTAAATAATTATTTAAATGAAATTAATTCTTGCTCTTCTCATGACAATAGCATATTGTACAAATGATGCTATCAAAAAAAATGTCGATAATATTAAATAAGCCATCCTTAATGGACCTAATAAGCATAAAGCTTATGATAAATTAGCATACATTGTTGATACCTTTGGTCCTAGAATGTGGGCACAACCAAGTATGGCATTAGCTGTTGATTATCTTTTTAATTAAATAAAAAATTGGGAAGCAACTAATAATGGTTTGGTGGAAGTTAGATTAGAAGAATTAGATGAAATATCGACTTGGATAAGAGGGAGTGAGTCATTAATTTTAAAGAGTCCAAGAATAAGACCTCAAAAATTAGGAATGATTGGACTAGGTTTAATTGTTTCTGGTAATATTAAAGATGGAGAAGTTGTAGTAGTTAGAAACTGGAATGAATTGGATGAGAAGGGTAAGGCCAACAAACTTTAAGGTAAATTCAATATACAATTCTAGGGAAAATTGTATGTTATAATGTTCCATGGACAACCTATGATGACTTGAAGTTTTATAGACAGCAAGGACCTGATAGAGCATCTTTTTATGGAGCTATAGGTGTACTATTAAGAAGTGTAGCTTCATTTTCAATCTATAGTCCACATACAGGAAATGTGAGATACTCTGGAAATGTTCCTAAGATTCCTGCCGCTGCTATTACAGTTGAGGATGCTGAGATGCTTCAAAGAATGTAAGATAGAGGACAGAAGATAACAGTAGATTTAGAATTAAATAATGAAATGAAGCCTTCTGTCAGTCATAACATCATTGCTGAGATCAAAGGTTCAACATACCCCAATTAAATTATTTTGATGGGGGGTCATTTTGACTCTTGGGATACTGGAAGCTAAACAGGAGCTATGGATGATGGTGCAGGAACCCTAGTTACTTTAGAGGCCCTTAAAGTAGTGTCTGATCTTGGAATTAGGCCTTTAAGAACTTTGAGATGGATTGCTTGGAGTGGGGAAGAAATGGGACTTCCTAATAATGGAGCTTAACACTATGTAAAAAAGCATGGTGATGAAGATCATGTTGTAGCTCTTGAAAATGATGTGGGTCAAATGACAGCCATAGGATTTGGTTTCTCAGGAAAATTATAAACAAGTAGAATGGTTAGATAATTAATTATGAACTATATTCCTGAATTGTCAGTTGTCAATGAAAATGATGGGTAAATATAAATAGCTAACTTTAGTTCTGGAGTTGATACCAAACCTTTAGGTGATAAAGGAGTTCCATTGATGAGAAATATCTACAAAGATCCTAATGATGATTATTACTTTAAATATCACCACTCTGCTGGCGATACCATGAATATATTAAATCCTGATGAAATGGATTCCAATGTCTTTGCTATCAGTTCCATGATGTACATCATAGCTGATAATCCTGAGAGATTACCTAAATGATTTATCATAACAAATATTAATAAAATTCAAATGAAAAGAGGTGATTAAATATATAAATTAACTTTGGAATGGAATCGACACTCTTATTCATTAGATAGTTGCTATTTTAAATAACTAAAAATTGAAGGAGATTATTATAAAAATTGATAATGAATCTTAGAGATTTAATTTTAATATCATTATTTTGAGAATAGCTTCTATAAGGATTATAAATCATCTTTCTTGACAGCCAACCCAAAATGGGATTGCTAATTTCCTACAAAAATAAATGGAAAAAAACGAACTCTTAAATGCCTAAGAGCTAAACTGTCCACACAAGCATGTCTAAGTGTTGATTCATATATATTTTAAAATTTCAATGCTGTCAAACTGCAATTATTCTAAAAATTATATTGATTTATATTTACAATTTCAATATCTTTTACATCTTCTAATTAAGTATATTTAATATCGAATTGATTTATAAGATGATCAAAATTTTCAAAATTTTCTAGATTAATTCTTTCCTCTTAAGAATTATATACCTATTTAAAATAACTAAATAGTTTACATTTAATTAATCATCTATCTTAAATAGCCTATATCCAAATGTAAATGGATCATGATCATAATTTAAAATAGGATCATATGCAAGATCTGAATCTTATGTTTTTAAATAAATTAAAATATTCAACTTATTTTTAACAATGTTTGCATTATTCTATTTTTATTATATATCTTTTTTTGTTCTACTTGATTTCAAACTATTTTAAATTTATTCTGAATTATTCATAATATTTTTAACTTCCTTTAATAATGGTTTTTTTTATGGATTTGACTGATGTGTATTTTATTAATTGTTTTAATTATTTAGATTTTCATCATTTCTAGAATTAGTGAGACTATCAACATTATTTGATTATTATGTTATTATACTACTTGAATTAAATTAGACTAAAACAGTTTTACTTAATTTTTCTTGATCTTTACTTTTGTTACTCTAATTCTCACAAAAGCTTAATTTCATTTGACTATTATTTGATTGAATTTGATCGTCACTGGAATCAAATATCTCTAGTGGATTATTAATGGGTAAATTAATATTCTAAAGTTATAAAGTAATTTGAGAAACAGGGTCTTAAGGAGACTGAATAGGAGTTTATGATTAAGACCTATGATGTTCAATTATTCTATTAGTCTTCCTTTATGTGTCAATTGAGTCACTTCTATTTTTTTAAGGAACATTTGTGGCTTAGATTCTTAATTTGATATCATTTACTTAATATTATATTTGTAATAGCAATTCATCTAAATCTTAGACAATTATTTTTCTCTCTACTTTATTTTCTATTTGCAATAGTGATATTTTGCATTATTGCAATTCCAATAAGTATTCTCTTTTATCGATTCCATTTAATTAAAAAATTAAAATGCTAGATTTTTTAAATTTTTATTATGAGTATTATTAAATTAATTGTTGTGCTTTTGTTTTATTATTCATCAATTATGTATTAATAACATCTACTCTTAAGAAAGCTTATTATATACTGTTAGCGTATTATACTTATTAATTTAGACAGATTTTCTTAAACTCTTGTTTTACATCTGATATCATTCCATCAAAATATTTTTTACCATATTTCTTTTTAATTTCAGATATACTCTATTCTTTATCTCTCAAGTACATAGCTAAAAGATGTTGAGTTTCAGCTTCAATTTATTTTTCTAACTGCTTTTCTAGATGACTAACTTAAGTAATTAATTCTTTATTTTATTTTTTGTATTTCTCTATCTCAATTATCAATTATGATTTCTTTATTTGCAATTATTTTACACATTGAATTTTAGTGCTTATTTCTTGTGAAATGGTTTGCTATATCTAATAAGATATATTATGTTGATTTAAGATTTAGGCTAATTAGCAGAAATTAAAATGCATAGAATTTAAGCATTTTTAAATGAATAAAAATAAATTAACCTTATTATTAGATTTTAAAACTACTGTAATATATTATACAAGTAAGTTTATGTTTTAAAATAGTAAACTTTATGAATTAATCTCAATTAAAAGATTTATTAAATCATCATTAATCTATTATTTGGCTTTAATTGAATTAGAATTACATGCTTCTGTTAATTTAAGAATGCATAATTATAGTTTCATTATAAGTCCTAGTGGAACAGAAGTTTAAATAATATCAACATCAAAAAATTACTTAATTTTATTCCAATTATTGTATGAATTTTAATCAAGCACTTTAACAACTTAAAAATCACACATTTTTAGGTTTTCTTTAAATTTAAATAGACTTTCTGTATATACCTTATTTTATTCTTAAATAGCTTACAAGCCCTTTTCTATCTATTCTATTTCTCTCTCTACATTTTAAAGATTCTAAGTATTATTAATATACACTTACTTATTTTGTGTTAGATAATGATTGATTCAATGAACCTTAAACTTTTTTCATTTATGCTTATGTTAAGGTCACGTCATGATCTGATTGAGAATATAATGCATCTGTTAATTATTCTGATTCTTTGGAGAGTTCCTATGTTTGAAAATTAGTAGAATGCAAATCCTCAATTAGCATCTACATATGTTCTGAATAAGAAGATGATGATGTATTCTTTGAATTGGATTAGAGTTAAGTCATGAGAATATCTATTTCATTTTGCATCTCTTCTATTCTAATTTCTGTTTTTTTGAATCTGGCTGTACTCATTGAAATTTAAAATAATTAGTTAGTTATTTTATGTTACATGATAAAATTCACTCTATTGCATCAAAAATATCTCCTTTACCACTTCTTCCCTTTCTTTTCTTAAACTCTTTATTCTTGGCTTGCTGAGATTTATCTTAGGCTGCTTACTGAATTCTTTCATCCATTTCATCAAATTCATTATCTTATGCTTAGCTATTGTCCATAAACCATTCTTTAGGTAGATCATCTGGATTAACAGTTTCCATATCTAAAGATTCAAAGTGCTTCTTCTAAAAATCAGTAAGTACTAGTATAATTTATATATTAATTTATTACAATCCTTCTTTTCTTCTTCTGTTAATTCTTTATCAATTTCTTCATCTTCATCTTAACCATCTTCATCTTTCATACCTTTTCTCTATTCTTTCTTTTATTATTCTCTATTTCTCTATTATTCAATCTTATTGAGCATAAATTCATCATACAATAAATCATCCAATTATTTCTCTTGAATCAATCTCTTTTCTCTTTAAACTGCATCATCATTTCCTAAAGCTTTTTATTTCAAATATTTTTCTAGCATTTCTGGCTAATAGAGATGATTTCCTATAAATTATTGAGGTGCATTCTCTCTAACAGCTTTTAATTCTTCCAATGTTCTATAACGTCTTTCATCAGCATTATATAGCCAAGAAAATTTGGGTGTTGTTTTCAATCTATTAATAAGATGATCAATTTCTGTTTAAATTGATCTTGGGAAATCTCCTTCTGTTTAAAGTTTTGTAAGAATATTTAGCAATTTAATCAAATCTGGTAATCTAGATATTTTTTGTTATCTAACTATATCTTTTACAAGTGGATCAAATAAGTCAGACTCAAAATACTTAGCACTTATGCAGGCATTCAATAATCTAAATTATTAGGCAGGTTGATATTTTAGACTTTTTTTGTACTCTTTAACAAGAATATTATGACATTATGTTTTCATCAATTCAAAAAGATATTTTCTTGATAAATTTTTATTTTTCCCACATGCCTCTATTAATTCGAGTGCTTCAAACCATTTTTTTTTAGATTTAGGATGCATACGAAATTCAGCATCAAAGAAATCATGTAAATATTAATTATCAATAGAAAGAGATAAAAAGCCATAAAGAGCTCCAAAGGCTAATCTTTATGGAAATTCACCTTTAAATTTGTAAAGACATTTTTCTATCTTTTTAATCACAACTTCATCATTTATCCCATCTTTTCCCATATGATACAGAAGTTGTCCTATTGATTTTGCATAAAATTCATTTTCTGGATTATCTCTGACTGCCTTAAGTAAGTCTTTGCTATTTGAATGATAAAAGGTCTCTGAATTGATATTAAGATCATCCATATATGTTCCCCAATTAGTATTATCCTTTATGAGTTTCCAGTCTTTTTTGAGGACAAATTTGCAGCCGTATGTAGGAATCTGGCATAACCTAGATATTTTGCTTAGAAGAAGCATAATTAATATATTTATTATTTTAGACAATTTGTTAAAATACAAGTAATATTTAAATTGAATATATACATAAAATTTTTATATTGAATTCAAATCAAATTAATGTTTGATCATCATTTGCCTTCTCTTTGTAATATTCAGCAATTGTAAAATCAAGATTATCTCCATGTTCTTCATCTTAATTGATTCGATGTCGTATAGGTTATAGTTCATTACTCTTTTCACTCTCTTTTCTTAAATCAATTACCAATAAAATGGCAATATAAGAAACCATCATCAACATATTTATTGGATTGAACAAATGATGATCAAATCTTTCATAATACAAGTAAAATTAACTTTTCTAGAATGAATAGACAATGAAAAAGATGATATCAATAATAAATAGGTCAAGTCCTAACAGATAATAAATTAAAATTTACTAATTAAATTTGAATGTAAACTAATCATGACTTCATAAGCAAATAAACCAGAATAAACCAAAAAACATAGCCAACACACAATCATAATTGTATGAATGTTATCAACTTGATTTTCTAAGTCCTTTATAACAAAGGATTAACTATCAAAGGCAATTAACCATCTATCAATACTAATAGGAATAATGACAAAGATTGTTATCAGAGTATTTCTACCTTTATTTGTATTATTATCTTATCCTTTTAGGAAGGAAAGAACTTATAAGAAATATCTTAAAAATAGAAATTCTCCAATAGCATAACATGTTTATCCTATTAACCACTCTATAGCTTCAAATTCTGAGAAATAACACAAGGGTCTAAGTGGTTGAGCTATTAAAATTATAATTAAGAGCATGTGATGTTGATTATCTTTTATATATTTTCCTAAAGGTAAAAGATTTTCTTCATCCTCATTGATCATTTTAATTGCCAATGCCAAAATGACAAAGCATAAGAATGTAACAAATGAATCTTCTAAATATTTTAAATTATTTTTAAAATACGCCTCTAATTCTATATCTAGACCTTTGACAAATATAACATATGCTGATACTGTTATTAATTCAGGTGTCATTAGGTAGTTTTCATTTCCATCTGAGTCTCCTGATTTGAATGAATAGGATAAAGCTTTTAAATGATGCTTACTCAATTCCTCAATTCCAACTTAATTTTCATTGACTATAGGAAATGAAGTATTAGTGTCAACTAAAATTAACTCAGTCATATTTAGTTGTTATTCTGCAGGAAATTGTTAATAATAAATGACAATATCAGGTATGTGTTGTAAATGTGTTTATGTATGAAAATAGAAGGTGACCATAGTTTCATTGGATTCCCAAATATAGCCACAACATTATATGCTTTAATTATTATTATCAACCTTTGTCTCACATTAACGATTAAGCTTGTCTGATTCAATAAATTGAAGATCCAACGATTTATCCACAAAATAAAATACCGCTATTGATGCCACATAAATAATTAAAATTTTCATTATTTTATTAACTGTTAGATGCGGAGAACATCATCATAATAAAGCATAGAAGGAAGAAGAGATTCAAATCATTTAGTTGGACTCATGAGTGAGAATGAGAAGCTTCATAAATAGAATGAATCCTTAATGAAGGAATTAGGTCTCATAAAAACTGATTTTGAAAGGATGTCTTAAAATGGTTAAAGAACAGTAAAGAATGGACGTAGAAAGAGTTGTGAAATAACAGGTGAAATGGTTACATAGTAATAAATTAAATCTCTCGAAGAAGAGCTACAAAATACATTAATAAGGTTCAATACATTAAAGAAGGAATTCTCAAATAAAACTACTTAATATTAAAATCAAATAACAAAATATTCAAATCTAATTACTTAGTTATAAAATGAAAATGATATGCTCAAAATTAAGTTTGAAAACAAAGAAAATTAATTTTTAGAATTTAAGTTAGGATACTAAGAGAATTATTTAGAAAAATCAGGCATTAAAATTATAAATGAGAATTAAAAAATTAAATAATTATCTGAAAGCAATATCAAATTAACAAAATTACTTGAAGACAGGTTGATTTAATTAGAATAATTAACTAAAACACTAAATTAAAAGAATTAAGAGCATATGAAAGAAATTGAAAAATATGAATCCTTATTAAAAGAAAAAAGTCATCATTCTTCATTATCATAAGGAAAAAGTTTTGAATCCTTATAAAAAAAGATAGATATTCTCGAAAAAGATAAAGTTCGATTAAATAATGAATTAACTAAAACTAGAGATTTAAATTCAAAAGAGAAATAAATGTTATTGAAAGAAAAATAAAATATAAATTTAGAAAAAGAGAAATTACACTCAGATATGTCTATTATTTAGCAATAATTAACTGATTATTACAATTAATTATAATAATGTGGGTAATAACTAAAGTAAAAAGATGAAAGCATTAAATAAATTTAATAAAATGAGAACTTTTAAGGATATCAAAATTTATAATATGAAAACTAACAATAAAACTAATTAATAACCTAATTACAAGTATAGATTGGGAATCTTTAATAAACTAATAAAGCTCTACATGAAGAACTATTGTTTTTAAAGACTACTGCTCCATTAAGTAATAGGACAAATCTGAAGACTTATTTTGGATTAGATTCTCCATTCAAAAATATTGCAGATGAGTAAAATAAATATAATGTCACATTAAGTAAGAATACAATATATATGATTTAGAAACAAAAACTTAGAGTTCTTTAGATTAGAGAGTCAGATCTTAGGACAAGTATAAAAGAATAGAATGATTGAAATTTTAACATATATATAAAAGTCTCAATTATTCATTAATTTCTTTAATCAATAAAGGAAACAATATACCCTATAATTATTGATATGATCTCATAAATAGAAATAATACATCATAAAAACGTAGAATTATAATTTATTTAAAAAAAGTGAAAACAGAAGCCTAACCTCATTGAAATCTGAACCTCTGAATAAGATATATGTTGCTCTACTGACAACTATGAAGATATCATAAATTAAATAATTCCTATAGAAAATGTTCCATATTAGGTAAAAGTTTATGGCCAATTCTATATCCAATTTGACCAAAGATATGTAAATTTCTAAATATAAAAAAAGTGTTGAAGGTCCATAAAAATAAAGAAATGAAAAGATTACATATCACAAGTATTTTTTGTCAAAATCATCAATTTTTTTTCATCATAATATACATGACTATATTATTTTGTTAGTATTCCACTTGAGAAACTCCATGTTGATCTAAATGAATGTAACTTAGCAAATTGTATAAAGCAATAAATTAAAATCAGAATTCTTTAAGCCTTCAACCCAGGAATAGCTGAATCAACGTTAATTTAATTTTAACATTTATGCGTATATAAGAAGGAGCTATTGAAACATTCTATTATTATCTATGGCTTCAAAATGATTCCATTAAGCAAAACAAAGTTGAATTCCATCTCCCAGACACTATCATCTACAGATTAGGAGTCATTCAAGTTTTTTATACATAAATTAAATCAGGCATGGTATTTCACACTTAACAATGAAATCCTTGTCAAAAAAATTGAAAATAGATCTCTACCAAATATAGAAACAGCATTCCTTAATGATTGTGAGAACGATGTTTGTGCTTATTTCATTAGTTGTCAACCTAGAAGAGACTTTTATCATACCTAAGAAACTAGAGGAGACTTCCTGTAAGATTAACTCAACATTGATTGTAGAACCTCAATTCTCTATTTGAATCAAGAGCAATTTAAATCATTCATACACAATTAAGATATTCATAGAAATGGAATTTTGTAAAAATTTACTAAGCCTGCTTTACCCAATGAAAATGTAATCCAAGCTATTTGGAGTTAAAATATTTTAATCTCAAGTTAAAGAGTCAATAATATCGAATTAACATCTTCTAAATTTGATGTATAAGAAAAATGTTCTACATTTAATAGTTCAGAATCCTATTCTAAAGCATATCCTGTTAAGTCTAAAGTAATAACAACATAAATTCGAAGACTTATTAATTATATCACAACAAGAATTTGCATTCTCACTTATGAAAAATATAAAGTAAACAGAGCAGTTCTCTATTGTAAAGTCGATCATTAATAAAGAATTAACATTCTCTATTGTACTTCCTTAAGATCTAATGATGAATGCCCATATCCTATTCAATTTGGACAATTACTCAGACCTGAAAATGTTAAAAATACTATTACTACAAATAAACAAAAACCAATTAAATTAATAATGGACATCTAATGTTTATCATGCCAAAAATTTTGTTAAAATGAAGATTTACATCCTATCAAATATGAAAGATTAATCACATCAGGAGAACATTATAGAATGGACATTAAACCTTACTCAACAGGAGTTAAAAGACCAATTCATCAAAAAACTGAAGGTAATCCAGAAAACTATATTGCTAACACAACTAAATTAATACCAGATATTATGAAGAAACTTTTCCCTTTTATGTCATACACTGTATATATTAATATTTTACTTAGGAATATGCAGAAATTAAAGAAAATTCAGCCTTTTTAAATAAAGAATTATTTGTATGTTTTAATTGCTATCTTAAATTTACATAAATTAAATTGAAATTTACACAAACAGGCAGAAGATTACAAATAAAATAAAAGCATAGATCTATTACTGATATGATTAGATAAGCATCTCAAGAAATATCCTAAAGACTTACTGAGAGAGATCATAGAGGAAATAAAGAATATTAAAAGATGAGTTTCTGTTTAACTTAAAGAAATTCTTTACCTAAAACTGCTGAACTAATGACTATGAAATCTTCTCGAACTTCTTCTATTATGAAGAATAATATCACTTTAAGAAGTACTGCTCGAAAATCATCTACCTGATTATATTGTACTTTTTTTAGTTTATTATAATTCCTATATAATAAAAGAACATAAATTTTAAATAGTTATTATCCTTTTATTAAATAAATGTTGTTATAAATTTATTTCAAATTCTAAAATGGTTAGAAATTATGTTTTAAGCAATTTAATATTTTAATTTGTTTTTACTTGCCTATAAACTCTCTACAAGATTTCCATGAATCTAAAGTAATGCGTAAATTTTTTCTCTGAACTCAATTTATTCAATAGATTCTGAAAATTCATCTAATTTTAATGCAATTATAGCTTGATATGTAAATGGTAACTTCTAGAAAATTGTTAGTGAGTCTATTTCTTCAATTATCAGCATAAATTATATCATATATTTATGAGGCATGCTTATCAATATGCAAATATAAATTCCAATCAACTAATTGAGAGGTTTTTATCTTTAATTTCTATGTGATGAATGAAGATTTGAAAAATTAGAAAAACTATTCAAAATATCTTCTTTGTATTAATCAATATGTATTGTTTTTAATCGCAATTTAGTCTATTCTAATAAAAATTACTTTATGTCCTTGGTAATAATTTCATTTAATATATATCTTAATTAGTAATGATTGACTTTAAGTTTAGATTGGGTAATGCTCTCCATCCAAACATTAACTCCTATAGTTGAATCATATGAAATTACTCTAAATATTAATTAGATTAATTACCGATGAAGCATTCCTTAAGGAATGTAAAGCATTTCATTTTTTTGGAGAATAACAAATTTAGATAACATTTTTTATCCTTTTTTTAGATGATTATATTGTTCAGAACAAACTGATTCAAACTAAGACCAATTCTTACACTTTTTTCTCAAGTAAACTATTTTAGTACCTTCCACAACACCCAAATAATTTTCATAACTGTCATAATGCCAGCCACTATCTGTAAATCCTTTTGAACACCATAAGAATACATTGCCAGAATCGTTCAATATTTTTGGGCAAGGTAAATCTAATTAGATTTATGCCAAATACAATGTAAGAGGTCCCTTGTAATTTGAAAATTCTTGATATGTCATTGTCTCTTAGAATATAGTATTTCCAGTGAAGGAATTAGTTGTAGATACTATAATATCCAAAGGTTTGTCATTTAATAAATCAGCAATATTATGGTGAGTAAATAAAGACCATAGATCGTAAACTTCGAATTTATAGGGTTTTGCTGATCTCTTCCCTTTAATGTCAGATAAATTATATGTAATTGGAATATATTTCCACTTTTTCTAATTTTTCATAATTTTTCGTGACCTTTTATTTTTAGCGAGCATATTAATATACAATAAATAAATCAAAGCAGAATTCTATTTTATTCTAACCATTATTGCAATTTTGCAATGTCTAAAGGCTTGACAAAATATCCAACCATGCCAGCTTTCAAACATTCTTCTTCCTCTTAACCTCCTGAATAGCCACTATGACCTAAAATATAACCATTAAATCCCATTGCGATAAGCCTTTTGCAAGTTTCAATTCCATTTAAGTTTGGTAAATCTATATCAAGAATGACAATTTTGTAATTTTTGCAAGCACAACTTGGTCCATGTTAAAATTACTCAATTTTCTTAATACATTCAAATCCACTAAATGCCAAATTAACTCGATAGCCTGATGATTCAAGTTATATCTTAAGCATTTATAAGATGAAAGGCTAATCATCCACAATTAAGATTTCAGGACATTAGCATCTAGAATATTAACTTAATTCTAATCCACTCATTCTAAAGCTATCGCATTATTTAATCTAATTTAATGGTGCTTAAAAATATTCTCTTTATTAACGAACAACTGATTCCTATTAATATTTTTATTTCTCTTCATTGAAAGAATGGTCATAAACCTAAAACGAAAACTTAGATCCTTTGCCTTCTCCTTCTGAAACAGCTAATAATCCTTTTTCGTCATAAGATAACTTTCTTGCCAAAACATTACTTATCATCAATCCCAATCCTATTCCTTATGGATTTGAATTAGTTGGATCATCCAACTTACCAAAAGCTGTGAATAATTTGTTTTAGTTAGCAGCATTTATGCCTAAACCTGTATCAGAAACTGTTATTTCTACTGATTTATTGACTGCTCTACCTGAAATTGTGATAGTTCCATTATAGGTGAATTTTACAGCATTACCCAACAAATTAATTAAGATTTATCTTATCTTGTAAGGATCTGAGCATATTTTTTCAGGAATTCCTTAAAGATTGATAACTAAATCATTGTTCTTAGCATATGCCTATACAACCATAATATTATAGGTTTCTGTAATCAAATGATGAAGATTTAATTATTTTATTTCTAATTTAAATTTTCCTACATTTAATACTGACACATCCAATAAATCTTGGATTAAATTAGTAAAACAGTCTAATTAACTTAACATAGGCAATAAATACTTTTAAACCATTTCTTCACTACACATAGGTTGAATTTATTATACCATTAATTTTATAGATTAAAGAGGAGTTCTAAATTCATGTACAACCGTACTTAAGAAATTAGATTTATCTGTAATTACCCTTTAAAGAAAAGTAACAAGATTCATAGAAGTCATATCTCTTACAATCAATAAGATAAATTCAGATTGTTTATTTTCAAACCTTTTAAAACTTACTTAAAATAAAGATTTTTCATTTTAAGGAAATTGACAGAGCATTTTGATAACTCCATTTTTTTCATGCCTATTTTCAATTAGATGATCAAGTAATTTTTTCACAGTCTCAAATTATTAAAATGAATAAGATGATTTTAGTTCTGATTGATCATCAAATCTAGATTCATCAAAAGTACTTTTTTTAAAATAAGTTTTATTATCAAACTCTTATTCATTTAAAACGATTTATTGTTCTTAAAATAATGAGTTTATCTTTTCTAATTCATTAATTTATTATTGAACATTTTTCATTTACAAAAGATTATAAAAGGCAGCCTTTTTGTTCATCCCTCCCATCATCTTTTTCAAATGTTTATTAATAAAATTAACTTATTTTTTCATATTTACCATTATTATACCATCTGGAAACATATTAAATATTTTTTGGTATTAATCCATATATCCAAAATCATTTATTTTAAGATCTTATGATGGTTCTGATTAATATTCATGTTAACTTACTTTTCTTGAATAATTAGGTGATGTTTAATTTTTTATTAATTCTGGAGAAGGTACCTTTACAGTTGAGATCTATCCAATACTTTCCTTTTCTTTTTTATTTTATATGTAATATTTCATGCAAATATTTAACACCATAAAAAGTGAAAGCAAAGTACCTGTTATAGTATTCTCATTAGTCTCTCCCCACATTATGAAATAAAACATGCATATTAAAGCATCTATCAATTTTAAAAATATTGGTTGTTTTTTCAATAAATATTGCATATATGAACCAGCTAGAAAACTCTATACTATATTTTGTTTCCTTTAAAAAATTATTATTAATAAACTAATTTTTATGCACACTTTCACACTTAACTAAATTTTTTCGTTCTAAATTTATTTAATTTTTAATATAAAATGAATAGCCAGCATCAAGAACTGAAAGCTTAGCAGTATAGTATTAATTAATCTTGAATCATTAAGTTGATAAAATGTAAGCACAACACAAGTGACTAAATGAGATATGAGTAAACTTCCAAATATATATAACATTAATAATAATTAATATAAACAATAATTAATACTATCACTAAGTTCAATTAAAAAAATATTCTTTTATGATTAAATGTGTATAAAACTATTATTAAAAATACATTCAATTTGTTTAATATTAAATTCTTATTACAAAACATCAATTCTCTACTTTATTAACATATTATATATACTCTGAATAATAAAATATTATGTATTGAATAAAGTTCCAATTATTAAAGCAAGGATCCAAAAAAGAGCTGCATAATCACTTTTTTATTGATTTTTATTTTTGTTTGTGAATATTAGGAATTTTTATATAAATGTATAAATTTTCTTCAATTTCAAAGAAATTTTTATGTTTAATTAATATTATTTTTAATAATTATTTTTATTAAGAAAAACGAATATATATGTTATCTAATTAAACTAGACACTCTAATTTAACCTAATCAAAAAAGAATCACAAACCATTATGAGATCTATTAGAAACTCATTTAATTAGTTTTATTTCATATATGTAATAAAAGTAGGATTCTTAGTTAATTTGATAAATATTAGATTGATTAGTGTAATTACTTTCCTTTAAAAAAAAATAGAAATTTATATGGAACTATCATTATCTCAAAATTTGCTGAGAATCTACTTTATCATTGAGCCTCTCCTTAAGATGTATGATATTGTTTGTACAGCTCGGCTAATGAATAATTACATAATCGAAACGATATCTAAGATAGAAAATCAATAAAATCAAAGTTCTAATATTGATAACATTTGAATCTTGACCAAAAAGGTAATAAATTAAGTTAAAAAAATAAATTTTCTATTATTAAAATACTATGTATAAGACATTAATAAAGAATTTAAATATTAAGAAAAAGACGATTTTATTTGTATTATAAACTTTCACAAATTTAGTCAACTATAGGGAAACTGAATTATTCATGATTAAGGAAACATAATCTTAATTCATGCAAATTAAATCAATATGTTAAATCAAATTCATAACAAAATATTAATTGAATTTAATTTTACCCAATAGTTATCCATAAACATTAAATAGTTATTAGCCTGAATTGTTTAAATTATTATATTAATAATAAGCTTCTAGAAAAAATTTTGTCTTTGTTTATAGGTATTTTGAGAATTTGATTACTGATTTGAATTTTCTGGAAATTTCTAAAAAATATTCTAACAAGAATTATGATTAATAAAAAGGCTTACATTAATAATAATATGATATATGCCTGTTTTTAATCAAAAATTGAGGTTTAACACATCTATTCTTTAATTTCTTCGTTTTAATTAAGAATTATAATTGATATATTTTATCTACGAATCTTTTTGATTAAGTATTATATCTCTGTGCCATTTATTTGTTGATAAATCTGATATTAATAAATATTAAATAAAATGTTCCATTTTTTAGTTTTGTTGATGATAATTACCTATAGTTTTCCTTTTACAGAACTTATGGAAGGCACATCAATATAAAATGTAGAATGGTAAAAGCAAGATTCAACTCCATTTAATTTATAATTTTCATGTGATAATGGATAATTGATAGGACCTTTTCTTGGGAAGTTAGAAATGAACATAAATAAAATAATTACCAATCTTTAACCTCATTATTCATTATATATTACATTAGATCTTTTATTTACAGAATATTGGTAAGGAAATTCAAACTATGTTAATATATTAATAGATTCATAATCAATTTATTCTGATTCCTCTATCAGCTCCTCTAATTTCAATACACCCAGTAATTATTGCAAAACAAATACATTTTTGTAAGTATTTAAATAAAATTAGTACATTTGTTTATAATTAATAATTGTTCACATTAAGGAAGAATATAATTAATCAAAATCTTAGTCCAACTTTAGAAATTTAATCTAGTTTTTAATGCACTTTACTTTCAATCTACACAGTTTGTGAAAAGTTATTAGTGAAAAATATTGTTATCACACCACTAAAATGTCATTTTACATGCCTTACATGCGATGGTCCTGAAAAAAATAATTGTTTAATATGTCCTTAAGATGCAAAAAAAAATACGAATAATGTATGCATATGTAAAAATGGGTATTATTCATATAATCATTCATGCATTTAATCTTGTCCATAATATTATTATAGTTAAGGTAAGGAATGTAAATTGGATTGTTCATTAAATTGCTAAGTTTGTATAGGAAAATAATGTACAACTTGTGAAAATGGTTATATATTATATAACGAATCATGTGTCCTTAGTTGTCCAAAATGGAGTACTTTATAAAATGGTAAATGTGTTGATTATACTGATTAATCAACATTTGGGTCTGAATATATAGGGAAGTATTTTGATGGCTTAGATATTGATCTCGAAAGCTAAATTAATTAATTTACCTTTACTTTTAATCCTGCATTATCAAAATTAACAGGACAAATATTTTCTACATACAATAATTAATATTTATTAGGTGGTTTTGGTGTTTGGAGTGATGGATAATTTAATATTATTTATCATGGACTTTCTGCACATAATAAAGTAAGAATATATTTAACAGCTTGGTTTATTGATAATTGGACCAATGAGCATTTTATTATTAAATTAGATAACCAAATAATATATGATGTTTCTTATTAATCATAAAAGGCAATTAATAATTTATTTTACTAAAGCTCTAATGATTATATTGAAGAAATTTATTTGAATGTTATACATACATAAAGTTCAGCTTAATTTACTTTTTAAACCACATTAACTACTACTGCTTATTAAGCCAGTTTAGCCTTAAGTAATATATATATTTTAATTGATTATTGCGATAATAATTGTGAAATCTGTAAAAACACTTAATGCACTGGATGTAAAAATCCTTACAAATTAATTCATAATTAATGTGTACTTTGTGATTCTACTAATTTTAGAAATAGTGATTGTACCTGTCAAATTGGTTATTATGATGATAATATAAACTTTTAATGTTAAAAGTGTAGATAAGAGTGTGAATCATGTCTCAATGCCTATATTTGTACTTAATGTAGGTTGGGAACTAATTTAATAATATTGCCTAATTGTATGAATTGTAATATTGGGTTTTATTATGAAAATGGAATTTGTTCTTAATGTGATTCAAGTTGTTTGACTTGTTCTGGAAGTGGATAATCTAAATGCTTATCATGTTAGACTACTTAAATTTTGAATAGCAATAATTAATGCCAAAATTGTTCATCAAATTAATTTATTTAAAATAATACTTGTTATGATTGCTAATACAAATGCTAAACTTGTAATAATCCATTAGATTGCTTAACATGCAATGTATATAGGGTAAATGCCCCTTTGTGTTTTTGTTAAATAGGTAAATGATGTATAATATATTAAAGGATATTATGAAATTGATAACAGGTCATGTTAACCATGTAGTATTAATTGTTCTACTTGTGAAACTCAAAGAGATAATTGCTTAACTTGTTCAGGCAATCGATTAAATCCCCCGCTTTGTTAATGTCCTAACAACTCTGATTAGAATGATAGTTATATTTGGTGTGCAGGTATGAAATATATTAAGTAGACTGTTCTGTTGTTAATTTAGATATAAGAATGAGTAGCAATGTTAAAAAATTAATGATATTATTTGGAAAAGAAATATCAAACATTAATTCTTATTGCTCAGGACTCTTTGAAGAATCAACACTAGATCAATTAGGAATTAACCCAAGTTGCTTTGTTAATTAATATTCAATTGATGTACTTTTAGGCTAAAATGCAACTATTAATTTTGGGTTAGCTATTAATTTTAAACCAAATATCATTAAATTGTAAGAATGTTAACAATCGGTAACTTAATTTTTGAATAATATTTTATAACATAATTTAGATTTTGAAGTTCCTTTTATAATTTTCTCAAAAAATTTAGTTCAATTATCAGAATGCACTAATACTCCTGATACAATCTATTAAATATAGAACTATAATTTTGGAAATAGTCAGATAACTTTTGTAGATTGGAAATTGATTAGAGCTTCCTAACAAGATCCAAAAATTATTTAGTTAGTTGATACTCTAAAAAAGTAATTTAAGTATCATAATTAAATAATTTAATTTGAATTCTCAAATGATATACTAGAAATGAAAAATGAAATTTTATTGGAGTTAAAGTATCAAAATTTCTTAGGAATTTAAGGAAGCAGCTTTATTACAATTAAAAAATTAACAACAAAATTATTTTTAAATGTATAATCACAAAAAAATAAATATTTGAACTCTTAATTAATCCCAATTTTTATTTAAGTTCTTCAATGTTAAGAAGAATTTGTAAATGATGTTAAATTTAATATATCAACTATAATTGGTACTCTTAATAAGTAAGTTGAAATAAGTTTGGGTGAAATTTATATCTATGAGATTGAACCTTATCTGCTAAGTGCAGGTCTTTAATAGTTAAATATTAAAGTCTATAATCAAGAAATTCTATAAATAGAAGATAACATTTAGATTCTCATAGTGAATGAGGAGCCTTTGTTATAATTATTTACTGGATCTAATTATTTAAGCTTTTAATAACAAGTAGTAATACATGGATAAGTGAAAAATCTAGAATAATAAAATCCTTCGCTGAAATGGGATTGCTTTGATATTACTTAAAATACTTAATGCAAAACTTTAAATCAGACTTTATTGATTTTACCTGATACTTAAAATTTAACACTTCAACCTTATACATTAAATCCTTTTTCAGTTTATAAGTTTACTGCTAGTTTCTTAGATTTACAATAATTTGTAATAATAACAATTGTTGAATCAAATGTTCCAAAAATTGAATATGAATCTTATCCAGATATTTCTGATGGATACATCAATTATTATGATTAACTACTATTTAAATTCAAATATATAGAAATCGTTTAAAATCCAGATCTATTATTATATACAGGAATACTTTCAAATTAAGACTTATTAATAAAACCTTTTAGATTCAGTTATTTAGAGTTGTAAATAAGTCTTTGGCATTACTTTACAATAGATTAATTAACAAAATAAATGACATTAAAGATTAACATTCATAATCCTGATTACTTTTTACCATCTCAAGTTACAATACCTTTAAATATTAACATACCACCCCTACAATGCAGAATAGATTGTGAATCATAGAATGCATCTACAATCTCCAATTTTTCTATAAAAATAACAGATTGTTTAGATGATAATACTCCTTTATAGTATAGATTAGTACTTTATTTTAATTAATCAGATCTAAATTTTGATTATTCAATTAATACAATTTAAAAAGGAATTATTTTATTTGATTATTAATATAGTAATTTATTTCAAACTAAATTGACAGGAAATGGAATAATTTAATTAATGGTTTAAGTAAAAGATAATCTTAATGGTCTAAGTAATTATACAATGCCAATTAATTTTACATATATATAAGGGTATTTGAGATAGTTACTTATTAATGCAGGATCTATAACGGAAACCTTAATTTATGCAGCGAGTTTATAATTTGAAGAAAATTCTATTTCTTAAGAAATATCGGAAAATCTCTAAAAGTAAATTCAGTATTTTACTAGTTGTAAATGTGTTACAAAAAAATAATTGCTTTCTTTAAAAATATTTGCTAAAAATCATATGATTTGGAGTTATAATGATATTTAATATGAATTATCTTTATAAAAAGAAAGGCTTAATTCAATACAATAATTATTACCAAAATAACAAGTTATTGAGTATCGTAAATATGAACATACAGTATAAGAATTAAAAAAAGTAACTTTATTAGAAGAAACAACAGAGATAGCTAAATATATTAATGAATTGTATTAATTAAATAGAGTATACTAATAGTAAACAAGAATATTAATTAGTGATAAAGATCTATAAAGTAAATAAACTAATAACTATATTATCATGGATTCAATAAACTTAATTACTGAAATTTTATTCTAAAATTAAATAATAAATGGAGAATTATAAAGGATAGAAACAAGTTAATTTAATATTACAACCTAAAAAACAACATAAAAAGTATTGGAGTATTTGATAAGCAATTCTTTAACAGAACCATAAGTTATTGGATAAGAGTAAGAATATCAATATGATAATTAAAATTAAAAGCCAGAATTTGAAACATATTCTTACAAAATGGTTAAATATCAAACAAATCCTTACAAATATGACACTTATTTTACAGACAATTCAGCAGATTAATACGATTACCCTTTGTATTAACCTGAAATTAAATAGTTGTCCAATCAAATTCCATTATAAAATATAATCATGCCCCAAGATATTAGATATAATTTTGAAAATTAAGATGAAAATCTTATAGTAGAATGTGTAGCTTAAGTAAAAGAAAGTTGGAGTGTAGATTCTTGTCAAACTGTTTAAGAAGGGAAAAAAATAATATGTTAATGTGAATATATCTCTTCAACAACAATATTGGAAGCAACATAAAAAATATTTGATGAAGCAGTTGATTTCTTCTCATTTCAAACTATTCAAAGAATGCTTAAATGTTAATACTAATCTATAATATTTACATATATAGTGATGATTTATACAATTTTATTTCTGTGGTTTATTCTCTATGGATCTAAAATGGATAAGATCAAAAATGAAGATGCTTTATTTCATACAACCAAAGTTACTCCAACTGATTGGGACATTGCAACAGAAAAACCAGGAAGAATATTAAATATAGGAGAAACTGAGTATGAAAGGTAATTTGCAACAATTGAAGGTGGTGGGAATAGAAGAGAAAATCAAAAAAAAACTATTTTTAATTATAACGACAGTCAAATCACATCTGATGATAAATGCTTAAAGCGCCCCCATACTGATTATTATAATAAAATGATAGCTGGCAGGAAAAGTGTAGTAATTACAACTAATATTTGTTCTGAAAGAATCATTGAAGAAAATGAACCCTAATTATCCCCAAAATCAAAAACTGTACATAGTCCAAATGTTAAAATAGTTTCATCATCACTTTCTACCCCTAGAATGTAATACTCAAATGGCTAAGAATCTATGTATGAAAAATATTCTACTTAAAGAATTACTTTAGGCAAAGCAATCCTATTCTATATTGAAGTAATTTATTTATTTACAACCTTAGATAAATCACAAAGTTCTCAGTCTATATTATTTATATGATAAAGATTGTTCTAGAGTTTACAGAACAATTATTTTATATGTGGCGTTATTAGGGGAAATTAGCATTTTAACATTTTTTGGAAAAGTATATATTTATCTTTATGTAGATCATAAATTTTAATTCTATAATAGCACTCTCAATCTTGTAAACCTTATTTGGAGTAATTTATAGAAGGCTACTATAAGTATTTTTAAGATCAGAAAAACAATGCATCAATTATATAGGGTTTAATCTAGTTATATTAAGTGTTCTATTCTTTTTATTTATGATATTTGGTAGTGTTGCTAAATATCAATCAGTTTTAGAGGCTTCATTATGGGGGGTAGCTTATATAAGCAGTTTTACATTAGATTATATAGTTTACACTAATCTTCAGATTTTGTTTTGTTTCACAATAATTATCAAATTTGGAAATTCATAGATTACTAAAGTATTCTATATCTATATTTTAGAAATATTTAAAAATGTTTTTGAATGATAAGGTGTTTATCTAAACTTTTGGAAATTAATGATTATAGATATTTGTAAATATCATTGAATATCTAATTACTTATTCAATTTTAAATTTTTTATGGTATTTTATTTGATGTAATAATTTATTAATGCTCAATTTCATTGTCCCCAAGAAGATAGTTATCTCTTCACATTTTCATAGTTCTTAAGAGTTTAATCTATCTTTGGTTCAGCTCTTAAGTAATCTTCCTTTGCTCTGAATTTATTAAAATTAATATATACTTTTTATCATTTGCTTGGATGGCAGTTAATTAGTCCTTACTGAGTGAAATCAATTTCTTCTATCTAAAACGAATATACTAAATTATTACTCAGCTGGTGAAAGGTTCTAAATTTTGCTTACATGTTCTCTAATAGTCTTAAGAATCATATCAATTAATGGATCACTCTCATAAGTCATCTTTCCTTAAGCTAATCCTCTAAGAGCAGACTTGAATAAGGCGTTTTGAATTTCTGGAAGATTGCTCTTAAGATTAGTTTCAAGTGACTTTTAAGCAGCTTCAATAATATCTGATAAAAGTCTATTTTAATTAATCTTAAATTATTGATTCTGTATACTTATTCAGCTTATTGAGCTTATTTAAGAATGTTTTGAGATCTCTCTGCAACATGTCTTTGTAAATTTAATTATTCATTCATTAGGAACTTAATAATTAAATCTAATGCTATACTGTATTAATTAAATCTGCTTTAACATCTTTAAATTCTTTATGTAATTAACCATATTCAATTTATCCTTTGGCTGCTTCTAAAAGGGATCTAATTTTGAGTTGCATATTTTCATGATAATATTAATCAAGTTAGAAACATTCATTTCCAGCTACTCTTCTATAAAATCTAGCAAGTAATGGTTTCATGAATGATTTACGACCTTCCAAATAAAAGTACATAATTTGCATCCAGAATAGAAAAGGTAAGAATGATGATTTAGCAATCCAATGTAGATTAGTTGTACCTGCAGCAAATCCAATAACAATCAAACCACCATATGTAAGGAGAAGATATTTTCTAGCCACAAGGAAATTTTCATAATGTGGAGACACTTATTCTGGTCCAATAAAGTTGTAAAACAATTCAGATGATTTGATCTAGCATATTAATTAACACTTACACCACTGAAATTGACAGGGTTATGTGGATTGTTGTATGGATGTTCAAATACTTTACCTTAAGGTGCTACATTTGGAGCCTTATTCTCTTTTTCAATAGCTTCACTATCAAAGTTTACAAAGACATAGATTACAGCTTTTAATTGAATTGAGTGACATATTCAGCATATTTGCTTTAGAATTTTAAGAAATTCTTTCCTGCAATATCTTTATGTGATGCTGAGGCAGTAGCAAAACCAAAAAATCCAACTCGACCTGAAGATTTTACCAAAAATTACATTTATTTAAATATATTTAATGAACAACGATATTTGCATGTTTGGACTGACAAAATCTGGAAAAACTTCAATGATTAGAGTGATATTTTAGAAACTTGAAATATTCCGAACATTCTAATTAGACCCAACAAATAGAATGGAATCAGTTGCAGTCAACTTAGGATCTCACATTAATTTTAAGATTTATGAGTTTTCTGGTCACTATGATTTAAATGATTCATAACCACCTGAGATAGCAGCCATGGAAACTTGTAGTCTAATGATCTATGTTATTGATTCTTTAGTAAAATAATATTCTATATATATTTCTATAGGCAGAACCATTTAATGAAGCAGTTTAATATTTGAGATAGGCTATCCAAACTGTAAAATAAAGATCACCTCATTGTGAATGTCATTGTTTTATCCATAAAGTAGATCCTGATATTGAAGATAATAAAAAGAATGGTAATTATGACTAATGAGTTTTAGAATTGCTTTAATAAATTTAAAAGGATATATCAGATGAGTTATCTAAGAATAGCATGAATTACATTAAAGTTGATTTCCATGTGACATCTATCTTTGATCATTCATATTTGGAACATTTTAGTAAAGTAATCCAAAGAATATTGCCATATTCATAATCAATATAAACATTATTAGATTCATTTAATTTATCTTGTAAGATAGAGAAATCTTTTTTATTTGAAATCTACTCAAAATTATATTTGGCTAGTGATTCTTAGCATTTTCATAGTACAAACTTCCAGTTGTGTTCTGAAATGATTGATGTATTTATAGATGTGACATGTATATATGGAAAGTTGGATGATGCTGGATAAAGTTAAATCAAGTTATCAGATGGATCAATATTAATATATTAGACAGTAAATGAGTAATATTATTATTATAATATTAATTAGAGGTATATCTTTAATTAGTATCTTGAAATCTGAAAACTTAGAAAGACCATTTTTATTAGATTACAATATAAATTAATTCAGATAAGGTTTAACATAAATATTTAAAATTAAATGAAACAATAATAATAAAAATTAGTAGTTAAATTTCAAATCAATGTACAAAAACTAAAAATACATCTGGGATGCTTTAAAAGTACGAGATAATCGTGATCCTACATATAGTGTTAATCTTCCTTCTCATTCTCCAAAGATACCATTTAAGAGACCTTTTTAAGCAGAAAATATCAATCGATCTATGGAGAACAACAAGTGTCGTTACTCTGAAAAACATCTTGAATAGAGTCCTAATCCAAAATTAAAAGCTGTAGCTCAACCAGCTTATTTTAGTTAAGAAGGTTTGTTACTAACAAGAAATAGTAAATTACCAAATCATGAACCTACTCGTTGTTCTAACAATGAAAATGGTATAATTAGAGCATATGCTGCAAACACAAACTAAGGGATAGTAAGAGATTACAATGAAGACAGAGTATCTATAATATTGAATATCGTTAAACCATAAAATAGACAACAAGAGAATTGGCCTAGATGTTCCTTTTTCGGTGTTTATGATGGTCATGGTGGCTCTACATGTGCAGATTTCTTAAGAGATAATTTACATCAATTCGTAATAAAAGAATTAGATTTTCCTTGGAATCCATATGAAGCATTACGAAAAGGTTTCGCGGCAGCAGAATAGTATTTCTAAGAATTTGCAATATCTCAATTCAACAAAGGAATTCCTGAAAGAAGTGGATCTTGTGCTATTGTGGCTTTATTAGTAGGTGATGTTTGTTATGTTGCTAATGTTGGAGATAGTAGAGCAGTGTTGTGTGGAGGCAATAATAAATCAGCATTGCCATTATCAAGAGATCACAAGCCTTGTGATGAACTTGAAAAACTTAGAATATAGAAAGCAGGTGGGAAAATATATTAGTAATAAATATTATAATAAATTAAAGAACTCAATAATAATAAGATGATCAATAAGTTTTTGTTGGACCTCTAAGGGTATTACCTGGAAGATTATCAGTAAGTAGAACTTTTGGAGATATTGAGGCTAAATTAGAAAGATTTGGAGGAAAACCAAATGTTGTAGTAGCAGAACCAGAACTAAGAAGCTTTAAAATTCAAGAAGATCACCAATATATTGTATTAGCAAGTAATATTATAATATATATTTAGGTGATGGAATATTTGATAAAATGTCATCTAATGATGTTGTTGATATTATGACTAAGGAATTAGATTCTAATTCTAATATACATTAAGGTTGTAGTATTGGAGTAGAATAAATTTTAAAGGAAAGTATAAATAGAAGAACCTTAGATAATATAACTGTTGTTGTAGTAGCCTTTTAGGGTGAATAAATGAAAAGACTGAAGAATGAGATGGTCAAAAGAAATTAAATTAAAAAAACAGTGTAGGCTGTATTAGGTAATTAGGAAGATTAAGAGAATACTCCTGGATTAATTAATACTTATAAACGATATATTTGATTTAATTAATTTTATTTTGTTATATGGGTAACAATATGACAGTGAATTGGAGTGAATAATTAAAACACTCTTTCGACTTGTATGAAACCAATTGTAAGCATAATGTTCTTGGAAATATTGATATTTATTAATTTATACCAGACAATAAAGTCAAAATCTTTAGTATACATGATTATTCAAATTTAATTAGGTAAAATTACTTATGTTCCTGATAAAGAGTATTTCCTTTAAAAAACTAAATTCAAGCATCCAAATTTGTTAAGAGCCTTGGCTATAGAGAAATGCTCAGGTTTATGTAGAGGAGACAAAGATTTATATAAAGTCTATTATGATTATCCTGGAATTTATACTTTGGAACAGATTATTAGTGAAAAGTATGAATTCTTGATTTAAAAGATAGAACCAAAAAGTTTACTGAATCAGCAATTTGGAATATAATTTTCTAAGTAGTTGATTGTGCAGAATATTTATAATCTCACTATAAAACTATTGGTAACATAAATCCAAAATCAATCTATGTATTAAATGATGGCATCAAAATATTTGTAATCTAAATAATGATGATAGGAAGTTAATCAAATTTTTAATATTGAATCTTCTTACGAATAAGCATTCAAAAACTAAATATCCATATTGTCTCCAGAGCAAATTGAGTAGTTTCAAAGGGATATACATATTCCATCAGTTAATGGTTTCAAGAGTGATGTTTATGCATTTGGAATAGTCTTACTATCTCTAACAACACGGAGTAACTATACTAAATTTTACACTCCTAATTAAGATTTGGATAAAAATCAAATATTTTTGAATCTTCAATAGATTAAAATTTAATATTCTGAACTCTTATATGGTTTAATTTAGAAAATGCTTCTTGAGAATCCTTCAGAAAGATAATCTTGGATAGATATTAAAGTAAAATAATTTTCTTAATAGTAGAAATTCATAGACCCATTTAAGATTTTAGAAGAAAAAGATTAACCATTTTATGCAGACCTTAAATTATGTCCTTAAGTCATAAATAAAATAAAATGTCCTGAAACAATTAAACTAAACACCCAAACATCATAAAAATAGGTTCCAATAGTTATTTCTCCAATTACAACACCAAGAGTTGTGTAAAGTTGTTAACAATTAACTGTTATAGCTCCAACGATAAATTAAATTTATGCTCCTACCAATATGACATATAGAAATTAATAAACTTAATAAAGTTTAGATAGTCCTCATGATAATCCAAATTTTTTTGGCTAAAACAGAGGAACCACACAAAAGGAAATACAAAGAGCACCTACTTCCAGTTAAAATCATAGATAATAATCATCGTCCCAAATTCCATCAATGCCCCCATAATCAATGGCTCCTAATTCAACATCGGGACATACACTTTATAATCCCAAGTCAGCTAGGCCAATACAAGGTTGATATTTTTATTCATTTATATAATACAATTATCAAATTTTTAAAATAATTTACTATATTTTCTTACTATTACTTATAACTCATAGAACCTATATAATAAAATGATATATTATATAATCATTTATAGAGATATAAAGACAGAGAACATATTATATAAAATTAATAAATCTAATTTTGGAAGTAAATCCAAAAATAAAGAATTAATATGAGATGTTGAGATAAGATAATGGCAAATTAATATAAAACACTATTTATCGATTATTGAAATAATTATTCAACTCTTTAAGTAAACAACTATACAAGTAATGTCATCTCTAGCTAAACTATGTCTCTTCCAGGCATTTATAGATTCAGCCATCAATCTATCTGCAGCTAAATCTATGTTTTCTTTTTCAATAAATGGTGTAACTACATTCATTACATCTTCATTTGAAAGATATTCCCAAACTCCATCAGATGCGATGACAATGCATTAATCATACTATGTTAAAGTGAATTCAAATATCTCTGGATCAGCTGTGACCCCAGCTTAAGCACCTACTTTATCACCTAAACTTCTTGTCATAGCTAATCCTGGAGCATCTATATATGATAACCAAACTCTTTCAGGACCAATTGAATTTCCATAATAATCTATAATTATATATAGAACTAACCTTTTTGACTTTCAACCCTTCCTCCTGCTTAAAGAATTCTTTATTTTTCATCTTCCACATTTGGTTTATGATCTCTTGTAATTTATATTGCTTTCCAATTGCCTTCTTGATTCCTACATATAATGGCTCTAGAATCTCCAACATTTGCTGTCCAAAGTTAATCTTTTTTAATAATAACAGAGACTGTTGTAGATCCTGATAAAGATGTGTCTGTTTCAGAATCACATATCTCTTTATTAGTTTATTCGAATGCTTTTTAAATAATTTTGTATTTATTGTCCTCTTTACTTAAAAAGGATTCGAGATGCTTAGGTAATGCTTACCTAATAAATTAAGATACTAAATGACCATTAGTGCCATGACCATCACATACTCCAAATATACTATAACCTAAACTTACTTATTTTGAATAAATTTACTTTTCCAAACAATTAGGTAAAACTATACAAGAATCTTAATTAGTTTTTGATGTTTTATTAGCTAAACATCCAGCTTTTGTTTTAAATGCATATTATCCTCCATTCCATGTTCTTGCCATTAATCTTTTTTTATTTAATGATAATTATCTCTCTGGACTCTACTATCTTCTTTCAGGAGTAACACTATTGTAATGGATAATTGCATCTTCTAATCTTATATTTATTATTTCTACAATATTTACTTTAATTATTTTGGCACTTCACTTTTTGCTTCTAGTTTTGGTAATCTATTGTGTAGTTTAGTACCATTTGAAAGATTCACCAATTCTAATTAATAAACTCAATACTTTAATCATTTTATAAGTCTGCTTTTTTAAAATTAGGTAAACTAGGAAGAGATACTTTTTAGTTTATTTTTGGTTCAAAGTCATCATTCTTATAACGACGTTGCACATTTCCTTTCAGAGTTCTACTAATTTTGATATTGATACCTTTGAATATCTAATTGGTTTTCAATTTAAGTATGTTTAGGAGGTTTAAAATCTAAAATAACGATTTAAAAATTGATTAATATAAGGGTATTATTGATGAATCAAATGCTTTCATTAATACCTGATAAATCTGGAACCTTTTTATTACTGTTGCTCATCTAAATTTATTAAATTAAATAAAACTAATTATAAATTATATAATTCATCTCAGTATTTAACAATATCATAAATCTTCCATTCTTACACAATATATAGAAATAAAATTTTATTAAAAAATTCTTCTACTTTGAATTCCCATTAAATATTCTAAAAATAGATTATTAAAATAATTTCAAATAACTGACAATTTATCTCATTAAGCAACCAATCCATAAATTTATTTAAGCATAGTCAACGAATTGATAAGAAATAGTTGTATTTTATAATATGACCTTTGAATATGTATAATTGATCAATTGTTTATTTGACATTTTATCTGAATGCATTCTTTCTTAATGCGATCGCAATTTTCTAAGCATTACTTTTATTTATCTGAAGGTTTTGCGCATTTATCGAGGCATCTTAGAGTATAAGGTTCACATTTTGCTTCGCATTCATTAATTTTAATCGTAAGAACTAAATATCATATAAATCCAATACCTCCGCTAACAAATAAAATCAACATAATAATAAAGACCTTAATATTCATTTTTATTAATAACTATAAATATTTCATAATACTGACTTTAATATTCATTTTTATTAATATCTATAAATATATCATAATAAAGACTACAAATATTAATCAATTTGGAACTTAAAAATTAATATACCTAATATCTGTAGCAATAAAAGCATAGATAATTTATCATATATATATGTAAATTAAGATGAAAGTCCCAATTTTTATAAATATCATTTTTAAGCAAATGATTTGATTAAATATATTTAGATCTCGTAAAAAGTTTACAATTTAATAAATAAAAGTTAAATGCTTCTTTAAAATTTATCTTCAATTAAATTTTATTTGTAGAGAATAAAAGAGTTTAATATTTTTGAATCAATAATTAACTGAATTTCAATTAAAATATATATTATTAAAAATAAATTTATTTTGCTTAAAACCATAAATAAAATGATATACCAACTACAATATTTTAAATAATTTAAGGGAGGAAATGAAGATTAATTTAAGAAATGATTATCAAATTTAAGTATAAAAAATTAATAAAAATAGCTTAGTAGAAATCATATGAATCGAAACATATAATGTATTTAAACTATTCTAAAATTATTACTAACAAATATTCCTTTTGATCCATTTTATTTATCTCTAAAGTATATTATTCGAATTCTCCAACTGTAAAATTTATCAATTAAATATAATTGTTTGAAATGAAAACTTAACATCAAAAATAATAGTAATAACAATAAAAATTAATAATTTTGATGAAATTGAATTTAATATATTAGATAAAACTTAGGATTAAGTTTAGAGAATTGGTTAATTTAAATTTGAAGATAGAAATGTAGAATTTCATAATTAAGATACTATAAATTACCTGCAATTAAGTATATGAAACCAAGATTGTTTTGAAAATCCATGAGACAATCTGAAAATGTAGAATAAATATTATTAATTTATAAAAATGAAGTTCTAAAATGCAAGTGTATAAACTCTGAGATTTCTTTCAAATTTGTTGAATAGCTCTTGGATATTACATATATTGGGACTCATTTAACAGTTAATTTACATTGATTTTATATATTATATATTTAAATTATTAAAAAATGAAGCCATAATCCCGTTCAATCCCATAATTTTTTCCAAATTGTTGTGGCGACAAAAAAAATAAGTCAACATTGAATATTTGTATAGAGAATCATGAGAATAACAGAGAGTATATAGTTGTAGAACCTGATGAAACAATTAATAATATCAAAGGAAGGATATTCGGAGGAATAGACCCTAAAAAATCATAATTATATTACTAGAGGAAGAAACTTGAGAACTAATGGACTGTTCAAACATGTTAGTTGAAAGATCAATGTAAATTATATATAATATATGGATAAAATATAAAAGAATGAAACCAAAATGATAAACAATATTACCATTATTATTATGATTATTAATTACTTCTTAATATTTGTTTAAACAAACTCAATAAATAGTTAGTTTATTTTAATATATAAAATAATATAAACAAAAATTCACTTTGTAATATTTGAATTCAAGATGGTTATTCATCATATAGTTATTTAATTCTTTATTATTACAATTGCCATTTTAACTACAAATTCTCACAAATTAGTTCAAAATATGATTTTCGATTGAATTCTATTAAAAAGTTAAAATAATTTACATGTCTATTAAAAATCACATACCCATATAACTAATGGAGATTATTTGCAATTAAAATAAGTATTAAAATCAAGGGTATTAGAATCATTTTCATAAAGAAATATAGCATCAAGTTCAACATTTTTTATCATTCTTTTGCCTGTTATCGTATTTTTCATTTCTATTTTTCCTGTTAATAAAGTAATTGGCTTTGATTTATCTGTTATATTTCCATTAAATTTCTAAAATGATAATTCGATAGGAAATAAAAATGATTCTCCAATTTTCAGATTAGGAATTATAATTTAATATTAATTTTAATTTTGCATTTCAACCCATCCTTCACTATGTATATCTGAAATAATAATTTTTTCAAATGGAATATCTTATAAATTAGTTTAGATTGTAATAGTTACATCATCCCATAAATTGAAAGGAAAATTACTAAAAGTTTCCTCCAAATATTTAAAAACCTTTTATTCATCATTTATAATATAATGTTTACCAAATCTTAGATTTGTTATTGATGATAATCTTTTATTTGCACTTAAATTACTAAATCCAAATGAATCAATAGTGAAAATATCATAATTATATTCTAATTACTTTTTTATTTTAGTAAATGCAATTTCATCTTAACCATCTGAAAAAATGAGAATTCTTGCCCAATTATTTTTATTTTTTCTTTAATTAATAACATCAAAAGCTATTTCAGTTCCTTTCCACAATTCAGTTGTCCCAGTGCATTATAAATCATTAATTACAAATGTAAAATATTCTTGAGTTTCTGATGTTAATTTTTGCAAACCTGTTAATAGTTTAGCTTCATTATTGAAACTAATCAAACATAATCTATCTTATTCTCTCAGATTAATGAGTATTGAATGTAAGATTTGTTTCACATATTCAATTTTTTATCCTTACATACTATTGCTTATGTCAATTAAACAAAACTTATATTGATTAATATTTTACTAAATCTACACCAATCTAATCTAGTTCTTCTAAAGTTTTTGTTCTTAATTATAGGACAATAGGAATAGTTTGTTAGGTCAAATTTAATATATTGGATCCAGGGTTAACAGAAAACATGTCAAATTATATATCATCATCAAGTGGTTATTTATTTATGGAACTTCTGCTTGGAATACTTTATTGAGTTCTTTGATTAAATCTATTTTTAGATTCACTTTAACTATTTTTCAGATCATTATTTTCTTAAGGTTAGGTTTGGAATTGTTGATTAAGATTATGCATTGTATTTGATTTTTGAATAGGATTTTTCTTTTTTTATTGGAATGAAAAAGAAGATGATCCTCCATCAGTTTCAAGTAAACCATAACTTCTCCATTTTGAGATATTATGATCTTGGCTTGCAGCACTCCTATATGCAATTTATTTTATATTTACTCTGAAGAAGGTATTTACATATGTATATAATAATTATATATTGTTAATAATTATCATGGTTTGCATTTTTTTGAATATTAGACCTTTTTAACCCACATCATTTATTTTTGGTTTTAAAATTAAGATTATTCCTCTTACTATAATTGAATTCCAGTTGCATCAAATTTAGCATTAACTCCTTATTAGTTATAGTTGTTTGAAATAATCTAATACATTTATTTACTTCCAAATTTATGGAAATATTCTTATTTAGCTGCTTATCTAACTTGTTCAAGATCTGCCACAATATTCTTCACTTTTTCTGTTAGTTATTGATTTTCCGATACCTTAGAAATTAGAGAATCTATCATATTTATGGCTTATGTATTTTATTTATTTTAACACTTGTGTAAAGCACTCTTAATAACCTCAGCTGATTCAACTCTAAAAACCTATTCTGTGACAAAACTAAACAATTATCAATATTAATAATATACTAATCCTATTCTTCATTAAGAAGTTAATTTTCATCAATGAATCTCAAAACTAATTCAGCTTATTTTTCAATAGTTTCTCTAGTTTAAGAACTGGTGATCTTTGCTAATGCTTTAAAAATGACTACATCTTCTTATTATTACTTAATAAAATAATGAAGAAAAAAATACATTGCTATTTATATAAGGTATGTTAAGTTTAAAAACAAAATCTCTTCTTTATCCTTCTGCTAGATAAGGAATCTTCAAATTTGTAATTTAATTATTTTATTTTTCTATACCATAGAATTTAGATATTGTTATAGCATCATATGGATTTAAAGTTTAGTTTTGTAATGTTATTTTAATATCACTAACTACCATAGAAGTTAAAGCACCTAGTGCATCAACAAAAAATTCATCAAGTAAAGATATATTGTTAACAAAATAGAAACTACCTTTTCCCAAATTAGAAATTCTAGTCATTAATCTGGCATCGTGATCACTACCAAAACCAAAAGAATGAATTGTAAGAGTTTATTAGTAATAGGCAAGTTAATTTTGAAGTGTAGAAACTGCACTCTCATCCTATCCATCAGATAATACAAAAATGGCTGTAACATTATTAACACTCTTTCGATATTTAATTTGTTTTAAGGCCATTTGAGTACCTAAACTAATTACAGTACCACCATTAGCATATATCTTTGAAATAATATCTGAATAATATGTTTTATTCTCATCAGTTACTCTTCTTAAATTTGTTAATCTTTAACAAGTGTCATCAAATTATATTAAACACAATCGATCTTTTGGACCTAAGAAATTGAGCAAGATATTTAATGTTTATTTTACCATCTCTATTTTTTCTCCACTCATACTTCCACTTCTATCAATTACACAAAACTAACATCAAATATATATATTACTAAATCCACTCCTACTTTTTAATGTTGTTATTAATCCATATTAAATTAGTTTTATGCATCCCCATCTATCTATTAAGGAACCTATGGTTATGTCTATGGTTAATGTATTTCTTTAGCTTTAATACCTACTAAACATGAGAGTTCTTTCTTTTCATTGAATCTCATTGTCTTGAATTCAGAAGACATATAAAATTCAATATTTTCATTAATATTATAAACTGAACCTTCTTAGAATTATTATTGTTATTAAATCAACTCTGTATCTAAATTTTCATCATCATCAAATTATATTTATTTGGCAAATTTACCATCTATATCCTCTTGTTCTACATAATTAGTTGTTTGTTATTAAAGTTAAGTTGATTATGCTTATTATTGCTTTAAAATTTAATTTTTTTTCTTATTGACTATCTTTTTTGTATTATTATACTTCCCATTTCTCAAATGAACACCAAAGTAATCTAATTCTACTTCATCTTTTTAATTGCTCTAAGCCACATTTTCAAAGACCTGAGCTAATTGATTGGGAACAAATATTTCATTTAAAATTTCTTATTGTAGCATGATATTTATTTAATTTATTATATATTTATTTATTAAGGATTATCATTTCTCTCAAAAAATATTGCAAGCTTCACATCCTCCTGTTTTTGTTTGGACAATTTCTGTTGGTGGTTATTATTATCTAAAAAATAGATAATTAAACTTTAATTACAAATCAATCTATTCTTCATCAGGTGTTTATTTCACTTCAATCACCTTGGGTTATTCTTGAATGTTTTATTGCTATTCCTCTATGATAACTTATTAAACTTTCATTTATTAGTTCCCTTAAATTTCAATATTCTCATGTTAGATTGTTTATACAACCTAAGGAACATATTACTAAAAATAGATCAACAAATTTTACTTGATTGTAACTTTTAGAATAATCTAAATTGGTAAAGCCTTATTCTATTTACTCTGTGAATTTATCATTTAAAATTTAGGCTTGTTAGTAACTGTGAATTTTTTTGGCCATTGCATCATACATAAATTAATAACCTTTATGTATTTTGTCTAAAAAGGCTATTCTATCTTTTAATATTTAGGCCTTATCTTAATTTTTGCTAGTCTCTGTTTATATTTATTGTTTCTCAATAGCAAGCTATAATATATTTTAAAAATAATACTTATTACAACAATTTTTCATTAGTATGAATTAATTTAGAATGTTTCTCTACTTCTATCATTAAATCCACAATCTTAAAGAAAATAGCAATTTATGCTTTGATTGCAGGTGTTAAAATATCTGCTGATAAAATCTATTCCCTTATTTTCAATAAATTTTGTGTTCTTTCAAATTCATCTTTTTTCATATCAACAGCTTTAACTCTTCCTAATCTATCTTTAAAGTCTTATGAGCCTTCCGCTTTCTCAAGCACCTATTCCTAAAAAGATATTTATATTATATATATATACTTTGAAATTGTTCCAATAATAACTTGAGGCTGGTTCTTTATATATCACAACCAAAGACCAGATCCATAATTCATTAACAGGACTCTCCTTATCCTTATTCTTTATATTCAATTACTCTATTAATAAGAATTAGAATTTACTTAAATCATTAATATTCAATCCATTGGCTTCATCTAATCTCATTTTATTGAGCTTTATAATAGTCTTTTTGGTCTCTTGAATCTCATTTTGAAGTTACTTTTCATCATGTTATGGAACTATAGCTTGTAATCTAGCAATTTCATCATGAGATATTTTTAGGTCTGCTTCAATCTAACAGATATATTCATGATTATTACTTATTATTTTTATTCTCTGTTCACTTGTAGATGTAATAAGAGTCTATTATTCTCAGCTGTCAATGTTTCAATTATATTTTAAAGTGTAGATTTCTAAATTCACTTTTTCGATTACCTCTCCTGCAAAGTATTCCTTATCTTAATGTAAGGAATCTCTAACAAATTTTTCAAGGGCATTTAAACGATTTGATGTAAACTTTACAGCTGCTGCCTAATCACCGTGTTCTGGATTTACTTCCTTAAGCTACTATATTTAGAGGTTCTAATTTCATATAAATGACATTTTACTTTAAGATTATCAAGTTTGCTCATAAATTATTAATATTTATCATTTTAATTATTGGCAGGGATATATAGATGTCGTATAATGACATCAACTGATAATCCTCCCACTATTAACTATCTTCATTATTTAAGTTTTATTGTGATTTTTTTATCAAATGCTATAAAATTACTATGTTCTATTTTTAGAATTTCACAATCCTCTTTTGCTTTCATATCATCTTTTTTAAGTTTACTATTCAATACTATTCCAGTTGAAGCAGACATCTTTCAATTAACTTGCTAACAAAATTATTCACTCTGATCAAACATTAAAAAGGTTTTTAAATTAAATCCAAGTTTTTCCTCTTTCTAATCTCTATATCAGATAAGCAATCATGAAAACAATCTTAAATAGCATCAAACCAATATTAGAATATAGATTCAATCTAATGTAATAAAATTAATTGAATCTATTCACTTACCTTTGAATTTCTATAATTATTGTTCATCTATAATAAAGAAGTGAAGGCACTCATTCTCTCACTTTTTATTAGAGATGTAATACAATTATCTGGGACCATAATTTTTTTAGAAATTTAAGATTATCGTTCAGATCTAGAAGATATTGACTATGTACACTTACTCTTAAACAAGTTAGAAGACGATTATTATGATTCTATACCAAAAAAATTTGGTTTGATATAGGAATTTTTAAATTATATTATGGAAGTGAGATTTAATTATAATAATTTATACTTAGTTGCAACGAGAGAATGTGGAAAATTATTTATATTATTTATTTGAATTTAGAATGTTAACACAATCGATTACACATTATGAGAATTATAAAAAGTTTTTAAAAAAAGAGGTAAGAATACATAAAATAAATATTATTTGTATCTATATCATTTTGTAATATTTAACAGAGATATTTTATTTTTTCCCATTTATCCTGTTAATAATCTTCTTCTCTTGATCAAATGTATGGCTAATTATATTTAATCTATAAAGTATATATATATTTTTACCTGATTTCAAATAATACCATATTAATAAATTTAGAATTGGTACTGGAATAACTTGACTATTTTAATTTATCTAAATTTCACAGCAATTCATCAATGATTAAATAGAATTCCAAGCCTATGGCAAATTATTATTATGTAAATATAATGCAGCATAATTAAAATGATTTATTGCTTTAGGACTATAATTAGAAAAACAAGTTGTTTAAATTCCAATAACATTTCTACATTATAATTATAAATTGCTATTGATAAATCTATTTAAGAAAGTTGCCACTCCATTACTATTCAAAAATGTATTGGCTTCTTTAATTTTAGAAGTTGAAATGTAGGCTTCCAATACATATTAAATTATTATGTATTTATTATTATCAGACAAGTTATATTCTAATGCCTCCTTTCCTTATTGTAAGGCTAAATTACAATCTCCTCTACAAAGCAATGTATATGTTAAAAATACAATTGAGGATTCAAATAATTATGAACCTGCAATTTATAATTAATCCTAATCTAAATGTATAATTTCTTCTCTTTTTTCTTTTTTTGATAAAATAATAGCATTACGGAATGATCTTTAATAGATTTTATTTATTATACTTAATAGCATTATTTAACAGTTCTTTGATAACTTTTGGTTATACTAATTTGTTATCTTCACTCTTTTAATCAATTTTATAGAATTAATCTTAACAATCTTCATCAGCATCACTATATATTTCTCTACTTTAAAGTATAATTTTCTTTCCCTCCTCTTAAGAAGTATTAATTTGAGATTGTTCTTCTGATATATCATAAATCCCATTTTTATCAGGTATAGATTCATGATACAATTATATATAACAAACACCTCTATTATACCAGAATTTTGCACTTTAATTACAAGCATCTTATAATTGATTATATATGTTTAAAGCCTTTTAATATTGTTAATCCATAAATAATGCATCAGCTAAATTTTGATAGATAGCAAATTATCTTTATTTAATATTTGTCAAAATTATACTTTCATAAAGATTTGTTGATTATAAGACAGATTTTGTTTGGGAAATGGCTTTATGAAAATAAATAGCTGCCAATGCATACTTACCCATTTTTGCATGTACACATCCTAAATTATTATAAATTTATGCTGTATATAGATATTATTTATTTTAGATAAATTCTAAATTCTGTTAATTTGAAATTTCTGAATATGGATTAATCATTTTAATACATTTCACAACATTATCATTCAATGTTAAATTTTTTTATGCTTTCATTTATTTGACTATCATTTGTGCATGTAATTTCAAATATGCTTGGATTTCAGATGAAAATTATGGTGATTATTATTATTAAATACCAGATTACTAATCTAATTAAAATATGTAATTTTTAAAGGATTATTCTAAATTTACCAATTATTTCTTCCAATCCTTAGAGTTTGAAAGCATATAAAATCGGAATTTTATAATATTTAATATGAATAAAAACTCTTCTTTACTAAATGTGTTAGGATGGGCATCTGGGTAAGGTAAATCAGAACCCAACAATAAGGAAGTATAAATTAATTATTATTATTGATCATCTGTTTAATTGGACTTTGTACTTTTATTTTGTAAAGATTTTAATGTTTCTTCTGATGATAATTTCTTATACAATTCACTTGCATACACAAATTCTTATAATTAAAATGATGTTTCAACTAAAAGTAAGTTTACTTTAATATTTAAGTAAATATCCAGATTATAGTTATCCTTCAATTATTTCAATAGGTTATGAGCCTATCTCACTTTTGCACTCAAGAAGAGCATTATTGCTTTGTTGAATTATAAAATACTATCATCTTCTTATCTCTTCTCTAATAATATTTAATTTACTAAATTATTACTTTTCTAAGTAGATGGCTTTTTAATTTCATCAATAATTTCATCAAGTTTAGTAATACATGCATTCACATCTTTGCTTATATTGTATTCACAAAGGATAATATTTTCATTAATCTAAACCATTGACTAATTTTGATCAGATTGTTCCTTTAATTACTTGAATTTCTACAATTCCCTACACTTAAATAGTAGATTACTCCATTGACTCTTTGTAATGGCCCTATCCAAAATGTTTAAAGGAGTTTTATAAGATTGTAAATGATTAAGCCATAAATTATAAACAAAATATATAAATTTCTCTTTTATCAATTAAAATTGGAGTTCCTATTATTATTTCTTTCTCTATTGAATATATGAATAATTTTATAAACTTTAAATATATATCATTATTGAAACATTTTTGATATTATTTATAATACTATTATCAATATTTCATTTTTATGAAAATGATAAGAAATCTATAAATAAAGAATAAGAATCTTAATGGTATTTTAGATTCTAATATTAACAAATTAATAAAAAAAGTAACTAAAATATGAGAATAACGAAATATTCATACTTATTTACTTTTATACTTATTTATTATGAATTTATCATCATCTCTCACATATTTTATTGAGGTTATTCAAATTATCCTTTAACAACTCTAGGCACTTCTAATTTAACTTCAATAACTCTTTTAATTAACATGTCAACAACTGCTAACTTATTAGCTTCATAATCAGCATAAATCTTATCGATTTCAGATTTTGTCTTTCTCTCTAATTCTTCTTCTTCTTTTGTTGATCCAAAACGCTATTTGTCACAATTTTTAATTTACTCTTAATATTTCTTAGTTGTATCTAGTTTCTTCTTCTCTACGGAATACAGCAATTTCTTAATCAGCTGCAACCTTAGCCTCTTTAATTTTCTTTTCTCTCTCCTTTTAAGCATTCTTAATAACAGCATTTGCCTCTTCTTCTGCCTTGAGTAATTCATCAACAGCCCAATTTTCTCTTCCAGAATCAGCCATATATGTATAATATAATTTATTTATTAAATGATTTAATGAAGCATCATGTTCTTATATTGTATTATAATTCATAATCATAGCTATTCTTATTTTATTTCATCATTTTCTATTGCTCCAACTTATTTATTATAAAGTAATTTACTTTTAGGAATATTCGCCATCTCTTAATTTTATTCATAAATTAATTCTTCCTGACTTTCTTCATAGTAATATAGTGAATTAACACCTTCTGATATTTCATCATATTCATTATCATACTCTACATAATCATATTCATTTGAATCTAATTCTTGATCTTCTTAATTATAAAGATTTGAATCATCCAAATTTTAGTGCAATTATACAAATGAAACATCAGTATCTTTTGGAATTGGAGTACAAGAATATTTCTTTTAATCTGACTCTTTAGCTTTCTCTACAACAGATATTATTTGATTGAAAAGTTCTTCTGGACCCTTATTTGTAATGATCATAAAGTAGTATATAGTTTTTACTTTCTCAATACCATTTAATTCATCATACACTATTATAAATTCATTCAATATAATACTTTCTGGTGTTTAGGATCTAAATTTCCTTTTGATACCACTACTTGTAGGTTCAATAATTAGTGCACTATACAGTTTTGAATTACCTATACGAACTGCTTAAAATGCACCACTGTATCCTTATGAATGAAAATCATAATCCTGTACATTACATTTCAATGTTAATTAAGCTGTTATTGAGACAAATTTCTAATTTTTTGGTAGGATTGTTGTAAGAAGCATCCCATTATTAGCTTTATCCAAATATCTAAAATTTTTATCCGTTTAAAGAAATGGTACTATTAACAATCATAAGTACTTATTACTTTTTGTAAATAATAGTTTTGATTAACCTCCTTAAGAATATGAACATTACTTTTTAGAGCATTCAATTTTATTAGCAGGTAAGTCAGATAATAACTTTCCCAATTAATCTAATGTTGGAGGTTTGCAAAAGAATTCTTCACATTTTTCTAAGGAATATCATTTTCTTATTACTTCCATTTTGAATTTCATCTAATATAGTTTTAATTCCTTATAAGAAACCTTCATCAGCTGTAAAATCCTAATTAGTACCAGTCTCTAAAGTAGCAAACACAATGTTTACAAATTTCTTTGCAAATTGTAAACCAGTGAACTCTTATAATTTCAAAATATTACTGATTGCATAGTTTCTTTCTCTTCTTTAAATAATTCTCTTTTCATTTCTTTTTTATCACTCATAGTTATTTAATGAATTGCATATTTTTTCTCTCCTTCTATAATTGTCTTTAAATAGAAGACCTAAGGAATCTGAGCTACTTTATAAGTTCTCTTCAAAGTTGTCTTAATATATGTTTATATTATATTTTCTTGAGATTTCTCAATTATAAAAGTATATATTCCATTTTAAATTGAGCTATAATGAATAGAATTTGTTCCAAAATAATCCTTCCCTTCTTTTAAACTATCCATTGTTTGTTTATGTGTTTTGTGAGAAAACCTAACATCACCTTCAAATGTAATATATCGTTCCTTGCTTGTATCAACTGGTAATGGATCCCCTCCAATTAATCCAATCAGTTCAATATTTGCACAGTTATAAACTTGCCCTTTCGTTTCATCTGCTTGTATATCAACACTTCCAATTTAAATAATAAATGGTAGCAATACTAGAACCGTTTTAATTAAATACATTAATAAATAAATATTACTAAGAACTAGAATTTTATGTTCAATTAGAGAATTCATATTCAGATATTCAGGTTCATTCTTTTAGAATAATGTTCTCTTTTTTATAGAATACTAATAAAAATACAAGTTAGATTAATTCAAATTATTTTATTTATCTCAAAGAAATCATTTTGATTGCTTATTTCATCTGGAATCTTTTCACCAGATTAAATTTAGTTTTTTTCTTCAACAGATAAAATATTTACCTCTTCTTCATTTATTTATTATTAACCCTCTATTCTTTATGTATAATCTGATTTTGAATTACAATCCTAAAGGCATTCTAAATCTGAAAGAAAACTCATTCTAATGCCTATTTAATGAGATTTTCTAATATCATCTCTAGAATTATTTGATCTAATTAGGAAATATAGTCTAGATATTTCATATAAAAGATTTAAATAACTCAATTTATTTTATACTTTTTAGACTTATTTATCATAAAATAGTTGGAATTATTTTACATCTACATACTTTTCACCTATTTTAACCTTTTTTATATTATATTTCCAATTTCTAAAAATTTTGACTTTTTTGAATTAAGGATAATATATCTATATAATTGAATGAATTAGATTCTCTTATAAGAAATGTTAATTCATTAAAATAATGATATATTTAATCATAAACAGTAATGATACTATAGACCCTATATTTGCTAATAGATCACCTGCATGAGGATATTCATAAATTGTTTTAATTTAATTACCCTACATTGTAAGATAAACAACACCAACTGTATCATTCCCATATGCTAATTTACAATAATTAAATGTATTAGTCTATGTTTATATGAATGCCCCATTTAAATATTCAACAGTTCTAGCAGATCCAAAAAGAAAATAATCCTTTACTTCATAAAGGTTGCTTTAAAGAAAAATGTTTAGAGTATAACAGTTTGTTAGTTCTACTTAAAAATAGTATTCTTATGTACTAGTTTTTGTTTACCCATTATTAGAATCTAATGATTTATATGTAATTTCTATTGTGATTACATTATATGGCTATGAGAAAAATTAGTCAGATTTTTCTTAATCAGCACATTATTCTCCATCTTCTAAATATTCTTATTAGCATTTTATAAATAATATTGTTGCATCAGATGAAATATATACATTATCATTGTAATATTACTCACCAAAAAGTAATTTTGGAATAAAGTATTTATTTCCATCTGATGTTGCTTCAATGGACATTTTAATTACATTACTTGTAGTTGATCCATCAAAATTCATATAAGACATCACTGGCAACAAAACCTTCTCTTCAAAAGGATCAATAAAGGTCTCATCAAATTTCCAGAAATATATTTTTAGAATATCATAGTTGAAATCTATCTATTTAAAATCAGAAACATATTAAGAGTTTGATATTTTTGGGCTAAATTAATTTGTTTGCCATTGATATAAAATCCAGATTGTATATGACAAACTTGCTGAAAATATTATCAAAGTTATAAATCCTCCTATTGCACTTCTGTAAAGGGATTGCTTTTAATTTATTTATTGGAAAAAAGGTGTCCCAAAGAAATCTGTATGACGTAGAAAGTTACTAGCTATTTTCATAATATCTCCTCAAATTAATTAATTGACTAAATTTCATTAACTACCTTAGAGTATACATAATCATTTATATTGAAGATCCTTGTGTTCATTATAAGATATTTTTATATAATTTATATAAAATTGAATAACTCTATATAGCATGATCTCATTAAAGTCTTGTATTTTTAAACTAAATCTTGTCAGATAGACTTAAAAATTTATTGATAAAAAATTTTGGGTTTTAATTTATATCGATTTTAATATAATTACTATTTTCAAGTGAGAATTATATATGAAAAATCTAGTTCTCCTTCATAAAATCTACATACTCATTTGATTATTAGTTAATTAATATAATTAGATTTTTATTCAAATATCTATTATATGATTTGAATCAAGATCTTTTTATAATAATTGACTTGAAACTTTATATTTAATTCGTAGCATAATTTTCATCATATCTTACTTAATTTAAAATATATTAATAAAACCTTAGCAATAATACCATAGTCAAATAGATTACATTAAATTTGACTCTAAAATTCATATAATGATTTGGCCAACTCACAATCATCAGATTCCTAAAATTAAGAAAAAAAATATTGAAATAATCTTAAAATATAATATCGAATTAATATAGTTGCTAATGAAAATTCATGAATAAATAGTGATTAATTCTATTATTATTTGAATAAAGGATTTTTTCCAATAGAATTTCTTATTTATATGTTAAACTATTACAAATCATTAAAATAATTTAATAGTCATAAATTTCTTGGTTAATTTTATTTTAAGAAATATGAATTTGTTTTTGAAAATATTGAGAAATTTAAATTAGTTGAATTTTGGATATATCAATAATAAATAATATTAATATTGTTTTTTTTATTAAGTATTAATTCAATTCGAACTTCTTCAAAAAAATGGTTTTTCTTCATTTTTTAATTATTTTGTTTTAATAAATTTGCTCGTTTTTTAGTTTTGTTCATATAAAATTCCCATAAAATTAAGTTAATTATAGCTTTTATTTCTTAAATATAGGAATGCTACTTAAATAGATTAATACAAACAATATATTGAATTTGAAGTAAAGAAGTTTATTATTGAATAAATATTTGTTTGTTCAGAATAATTATAAAATGAAATAATTGATCCCAAGTCACAAAGCCTAATCTCTTATTAGAATTACATAGACGGGATGCTCAAAACAATCCCCTATCAAAAGTAGGTCAAACCAAAGAAATCAAAGTTTACCTGGATTTCCTACCTAATAAATTGATAAAGAAGATGATGAAGAAGTAATTGGTATGTTAATTTAGACAAAAGAAATAAACAAATTAGTATAAAATTAAGAATTATGCTCTTTGGAATAAATATAAGATAAAGGTAGATCATATTTAATTGATAATCAACATTAAGTATTTGATAATAATTTACAATTGATTATACCTAACCTTCCAAATGCTAGTGAGTAGGGTTTAAGAAGATATTATTTGAAATCAGAACGATATAAGGAAATGTAATAATTTTATCATGTTGATAAAAATATATACGGAAGAATGAGTGAAAAGATATAAACAGAGAGACTGATGCCAAGAACATTAAAATTATTGGCTGACTCTCCAGATAAATTAGTGGCCAATAATATATTTGGAAGTGATAAATACGTATAATTATTTGCTGAAGGGATCGGCAGCTCTCATTTTAATAATTTAAAGCGATTATAATTAAGAAATAACAAGCTCAATAATAATCGAACTTGTCTATTGACATAGAAACTTCCTAGTTCTATAATAGAGTTAGATTTCAGTAATAATAAAATTGGTACTTCAGGAATATAGAGCATTTGTAATTATATATCTTCTAGAAATTATAATATTCAGAATTTAAATTTGGAGGGTAATAATCTAAAAGATCTTGCTGTCCTTACTATTTTAAAAACCTTAAATGATAGCAAATCAATTAAAGTTTTAAAGCTTTCTAAAAATTAGATTACAGATTTACCAATGGAAGCATTTGGACAACTACTTAAGAAAGTATTTAATCAATCATATTACAGAATAATTCCTTATAAGAAGTTTACTTGCACTTCAATCAGATTAAAAATGCCGGAGGGTTGACAATCATGAAAGGTTTGATAAAGAATTAATTTATGAAAGTCTTAGATCTTTCTTTTAATAAATTAGGCTAAAACTAAGAATTTATCTCTGCATTGTCTGAGTAATATTTAGATTAGATAATAGTGTTTTAATAAAGCCACATCCAGAGTTAACTCACTTAGACTTATCATTTAATAGATTTAATGATGATGATGCAGTAGCCATACATAAAGCCCTCTTATATAATTAATAATTATTTGGGTTTCATTTTTCTGGCAATCCTCATAATTATTATGTAAATCCCAGAGCCTTTTTGGTGAAAGAAATTATGTATGATGAAAATAAATCAGATCCTAAATTATTTAAGAGAATCAATAGTGTAAATTGCATAAATACAAAAACGAAAGAGAATTGTTGGATATGTGAAGGTTGGGTAGAGATAGGATTTCATTATTCAGGAATTGAGTATTAGCATCCTATCTTTTTGCATCTCGATTTTGAATAATATAGGCCAATTTTAATGAATTAATAGACTAACAGCTATTATCTGTAAAGAATGTGTCCTCCCAATAAGAAGATTCATTATTTTTTTAGCAATCCTATATATGATGTTAGATTTGTAGCTAAGGATCAAAAGACTTTAACTCTTGATATTAATGAAGAAATAAGAAAAAAAGGAATTGAACTACAATATGCAGATGGCTCATTAGCCTTTGTATAGTTATCTATTGTGAATTACATCCATTCAGAACATAGCGGAAATATAATGGATTCTGCCAAACATTATATGGCAAATATAACATGTAGACCTAGAGAATCAGAATCAATTATTGATATTGATTTAAATAAAGCTAAAAAAAGAGTTTGGTCTTATGAAAACTCAATTTTTAAAGATTTTTAATCAGATACAGAAGGGCATCTTTTAGATTGCTTTGAATTTGATTTTGAATGTGGAAAATTGATTAAGCATTTGTAGAACTAGTAAGAAATTGAATAATTGAAAGATAAAATGAAAAAGATATACAAATATATTATTGGGTGTTATCATTACTTTTGTGCAAAGACACTCAATTATGATCTTCCTTGTATCAATTTACAAAGTTTTTTGGATTTTATTTCTTAAACTAGCATTCTAGAAAAATCATTGATGAATTCTTTAGATCTATAATTAACATTCTTATCTAGTTATGTAGTAATGAAACAAACCAATTATATTCATATATAAGAAAAATGTTTAGTGAGATTTTAATTCGTTGAAATTATTGTGAGATTAGCTAAAGAACAATATATTAGAACAGGTTTAGCCAGTAATATGGCTGAAGCTTTAGAAATGTTGTTTGAATAAGATGAAGTATTATAATTTATGTAAAAATTTGGAATCTCTTAAGATTGGAGAGACACACGTTATTGGACTGAATTGATGGATTATACAATTAGAATTAAGATGCCTATTTTGATTATACTATATGAAAATGCTTGTAAATAAACAATGAAGCATGGAAATAAATATGTAACATTGTCAGATTTTAAATTATTTGTTGATTAGTTTGAATTTTAAAAATATATCTCTGAAAAAGAACTTTATTTGATTTATTTATAGAGTATGCAAACACAAAGAGATGAATTAAAAGAATCAAGGTTTTTGAAAATGGAATTGTTGGAATTTATAGAAGCTATTACTAGACTGGCTGAAAGAATATCACCTGTGACTCCTATGTATGCTAAGAAACATAGCAACTTAATAAATGATGTTTCAAGAAGAACATTCCCTTTATTTGTTAAATTTGAAGGGATAATCATAATTATGTATTAGAAGTTGAAATCTCTATTTTTGGAAATTCCAAATGTAGAAAAAGAAATAATCTTTAAAACAGTTATCAAAACAGAGAAAGCAAGGAAATTGGGAATCTATGGTATAAAATTAGTATAATCATTAAATAGAGGAAGATAATAGTTCCGATGAGGAGAAAATAATATCTCTCAAAAATTTAAATCTTCTACCAGATGAAGGATTATTACCTCCATCATCATCATAATCATAGGGGTGGAACAAACTTAGATAATGGGCTTCAAAATAGAAGAGAATTTCTATGGAATCTGCAAATATCTTAGAATAATTGGAAAGATATCAGGTGTAAGAAGACGAAATGTTTTAGAAATAAGGAGATGCTATTTCTGGTTATGATAAATATAAGATAACTTAAGAAAAGAAGAAGAGAGAAGAATATAAAAAAACTATCCTATACTAAGATCCTTAATTCAAATTCGAAGAAGAAATGCCTAATTGAAAATATACTTTTTTTATTTAATAATTATGATAAGAAGATAAAATTCTCTACCTGAAGTCCTCTCTATTATCTAAGAGAAAAAGAAGGTTTAAATTGAACAATAATTACCTCCTTAAGAACCAGAATAAGAACCTTAACCAGTATTCAAATATGTTTTACATGAACATCAGGAAAGAATTCAATTAGCAAAAATGTTTTACAAGAATCTAAAAAAAAGATTAATAGCAAGAAATGTTAATGAAATCAAAAGTATGGCCACTTTAAATGGATTTCAGTTAAAACAAGGTCAAATTTTAAGATAAAAACTCTATGTTGAATAAAATTAGAAATAAGAGTAATAACTTACATTATGATAGAAATCCTCAAATATATTTATAGCCAACATAGAACATACTTCAATCAAAATTTAGTCCTAATAAAAATAATCAAAGAACTTCTCCATTATAAAGATCTAGAGCAATCACTACTAAAACTAGTTTCCATCTCAAAAATACAGATCTAACAAAAAATGAAAGCATGATCTCTTTGAAAAAATGTTAAGAAGAAAAACCAAAAATTAAAACTCGATAAGTTGATGAAATAAAAGGTTAAGCCAAATTATTCACTATAGTGTATAAAACATTATAATATAAAAACTGAATCTATAATAATTTATGCAGAATCACTTGTATTTATAAGAATTTCCTACTTTCTCAAATTTCATATGTTCTTTACAAATAAACTCTTTTTAGATAGTTTAAAAACTCTTAAATACCCAAATATTTTTTCTTTTAAAATAAAAGTTCCGTCCTTTTTTTTGATACTTTCTTATCAATTAAATCTTAACCTTCTATTTGAATTTGAACTACTAATTTTGTATACTAACTTAAGCTTGGGTATTAAAATTATATTGTTTTATATAAATAATTTAGATGACTAATTTCTTATATCCAAATTATCAAATAATATCAAAAAGATGATTTTCCTTAAATCATATAATTGTAATAAAGAAATTTCTTTTGAAAATTATATAAAAAATAAATTGTTTAAAGTTTAAAATTATTATTAAATATAATATTTGAACAGAATGTAATTTTAATGATATTCTCGACTCAGTCATTCTCCCAAAACTTATCATCTCCCAAACTTCCTACAAGTTGTAAGAATGAGAATTTAGGTACTTCCATACATGGTAAATCTTTTTCAATTCTAATTGATAATCCTTTAAGGTTTTCTTCATTATACACTTTAAGGACTTTTCCATCTGGAACTTTGAAACTTTTCACCTAGAATATCAAGAAATCAATACTGGTTTGTTCCATCCATCTTTAGGGAAAGACATCTTTCTATCACATACAGTAAATGAGTCTCCTTGATAATTGCATGATTCCCAAACTTATGCGCAATCAGGATCAGTCACACCTGCATCAGGTTTTGGAACATAAACGAAATATTAAACAGTTCCTTCCATTAATTATGAATTCTACCCTAGGTTGATAATTTCGTAAAGAATTACATGTTCCAATTTCAACAGATACTTTATCTTTAACAAGTAAATAATTTTTAGTTAAAAATCTGCAGAATCCTCCAGGATTATAATATAAACCACTAATTCCATATAAAGTATATCTTGGTGTTTTGAGGAAAGTTTCTTCAGTGATCTTATCTTCATATTCTTTAACTCTTTCTGATTCTGGATTAACAAAATTCAAAGGACTCATTATTTCCTAATGTTTTGTGATTAATAATTCCAACTAATAAAGTATCCTTTTCACCAATAATCATATTGACTCTAAGGAATTCAATGGTTCCCCTTATTCCAACAGATAATTTGAATTAGGCTGATGTTTTAGTGATGACTCCCATATAAACATTAATTTTAGGCCATGGGTCAACCATTTTAAGTCCCAAGATATAGATGGCAACATTTGGTGGAGTTTTGAGTGACCAATTTTCAGGGAATATCACTTCTAATGGTTATATTCTAGTGCTTCCATCTTTACTAGATTTGACAACTGGTAAATTATTTGTTTGCAATTCATAGGTATAGATATTGCTATCCAAAATAGCAGCCCATGATACATCAAAACCAAAGATTGTAGCCGAACTCAATGCAACATATGTAATTGTAAATCCAACTGCATTGACAGAACTTAATTGAATATCAAAACCTTATGGCAGAGAATCTCCAAAATCATATTTGATTGGTGCCAATATTACAGTGGGTGTTGATTTGAAGGGTTTGTTGAATTTGACTAATGTTTAGAAGGATCTTCCCACTCTAATTAATGTATAATAGGATGAATTACTCAACACTTTGTTGTAAAGGATGATATGGAGTTTATGCCCAATGTAAGCTCTAGTCAATACCTGAGTCATATTGGGGTTTAATGAATCCCAATACAGATAATGCGCAAACTGATAGGACTAAGTATTTCATCATTTAATCCGTTTTTAATTTTATTTAATTATAAACACTTTTTAGAAATAATTTCATATATACACAAATTTATTGATTTCTTTCAGATTAACTTGTTTTTCTTCATTAATTCATCATAAAAATTGAGACATTACTCAAACTACTCTTCTGTTATCATTTTATCTTTCCAATAATTAAAGAGTTATTTCATTTTTATAGGTAGAGATTATCCATTTTCTCTAATATAATATTTACCAGGAGTATTTGTTATTAATTAATTTGGACCCTCATTAATAATGATCTCAAATCTAATTATATATTATAATTACATCTTTAGATTATTTACAACATAACATTGATCTTAAAGTATCACTCCACACTCATGCAACTTTATATTTATCCATTAATCACAACCAAACTCCTTACATTTATTCATGATTGCATTCACTACTTAATACGCCTTCTTTTCCTAACAAAAGCATCCACTAACAACATAACCATTCAGATCTTTGTCATATGAAATTCCAATCAAAATCCTACCTTGTCTACGACTATTCAAAATACTGCAGATAACTTTCATTATCTATTCTAAAATACTATTAATATAATAAAACCTGTATTATTAATCAAGAGATCAACCTTATAAGATTTAAATTCTAATTTATCATCTTCCTTCAACTTACATTCTTTCCCTAATAAATAGATAGTTTTATTTCCTTAAACTAAGTATTCATTTATATTATCATATGGTACTTAAACTGAGAGTGTAGCACTAATATGAAATGTTGGTTTGATACAGCAATTCATCTCTTGATGTCTAAAATTTTAAAACAACACTATATTTTTTAAATGTAATTTACCTTAGTCACTCAATAATTTCAATATTGTATATTTTTAAGTTCTTCGAAACATACTTATTTTCACTGCTTTTCCAAAATACTCTTAACCCCAAGATTTGTAATCGAATTTTTAATTTGTATGAACAAAAACATATAAAATTTAGGAAGAGTATTCATTGTTTATTAATTGTGGTTTTTGATTTTCTGGAGTAAGGATTAGATTTGAGAAGTATTATATCAAAAATTCTGATTCATCTGAATCGGTACTCATTAATTTTAATAATATAAAATGGATTTAACACAA